>CM060937.1:325364667-325670943 GCA_030765085.1 Allium cepa | reverse complement strand
AATCATTCACTGAAGTTTAAACAATTTAGATGTAAATTAGAAGTTGATACATCCATCAAATTCCAGTGTAAATTTCCAATTTCATTAAATCTAGAAATATAAGTTAAATTTTCTTCATATTATTCAATTCAATATTTCCGGATGAAATCAACATTTGATTCAAAGTCTATCATATAAATATTCTTAGATTCCATTTTAAATTTCCTATTAACATAACATTTGGATATTTGATTTCACTTACTTTCAATTGAACTTATTATTATACATAAATTCTATATTTTACTGACCCCATTTTTTTATTCTTTTCATTCAATATCAATTGTCAATTCTATAAGAAAATTTACATTAGGTTTATACTTATTACATAAATAACTTCAATTTCTTCCAAATAATATTTACATAATTTTTAAATATTAAATCCATTTAATTGCCACAAATTAAATTGATTGCAAATAAATTCCAAATAAATTGGATTTTTCTTCGGTTGCAACTTAATATTAAATCAATTATCACTTAACTAACAAAGTTATTATTACTTAAGATTTCTTTATATTTTCTTATTTTCATTTGGTTTCATTTCTTTTTCCACATAAATTATTATAAATGGGATTTTCCTTGGTTACATCTTGTTTGGATTCAACATTCTTCACTTACCAATTTATTTCACTTTAACTACAGTCATTTAGCGGATAAATTGAATTTGATTTCAGATTAAAATTGACAACTAATAAAATAAGTAACGTACAATAATTATAGTCATTCGCTCTATTTCACATATCTACATTCAGTTACTACCTTAGATAAGTTTACGTTTCTCCTTTAAATCTTATCCAATTATGACCTAGCAGTCGTTTCAATAAATTGGATTGTATTGAATTTGGTTACCAATCAATGCCATTTACATTACTGCCTTAATCTATACAGTTACTATTAGAAAATCTTATTGTATTGGTAAATTTATTATTTGCTTTAGATTACCTATTTTGAATTTTTATGCTTAAGAGCAACAATTTACCCTTTCCACTTATTATGTATTGCTACATTGGTTACTATAACATTGAATTCATTAATTTACCACAAATTACATCATTGCATAAATAAATGCAATCTTCCCATTTGTTTTCTTATATTAATTTCTTAGCCTATAAATAACAATTTACATCACTTAAATTTTCTCGTCATTTAGTCATTTGCTTCATTATAAATTACCAATCTTAATTTCTTTCTAAATTAAATTATTTAAATCTTATTAAAATGACCAATTTACGTTATTTCAATCTATTGTCATATAAACATTTAAATTGTTAACCTTTAATTACAGTTACTATATCTAATTCCTACATTTACTCAAATAAAATCTTAAGACTTTTATTTCATTCTAAATTAGATTAGAAATCATATTAAATTAACTCATTTAATATCATCAAATTTAACGGGTCGTTACACTCTTCCTCACTCAAAACTTTTCGTCCCCGAAAAGGAAAAAGAAGGGAGAAGGAAGAATTTAATAAACAGTACATCTTATTTCAAATATTAACTTATAAACCATAATTTACTAAATTTATTACCTTAAATAAAATATACCCGTTTTATAATCATTATATCCTTTTATACTTAAATAATTAAAGTTTGGAAAGCATTTTCAACATAATTCTAAGTCCAAAATTTACGAAAAATTTTGGCAGAGTCTCCTTTGTACGGAGAGGTTTGGGAGAAAAATATAATATCAAAATATAACAAAGTATCATATAGAATATTCAAAATAGTATATCCCAACACGGGAAAACATATAGCGCTACAAAACGTAAACCGGGAACGTACCTATTTGTTGGGCAAATTACGCTTAATTTATGGAAACAAAAGCAGTAGCAATTGCTTCCATACCTGCATTTCACTTATATAATCTAAAAAAGGTTAACTATTTATATAAAGTGAAAAAATTTCATGGTTTCAACTACTAACAACAATAAATACACAATCATCAATTTCGACAAACAGTATACACAACAAAACAAAACAACCATTCACTCAAACAAGCAAATAGTTGTTCGGGTTCAAAACTTGAAATGGTACGGAATGAGAAATAACTATCCAGTGCATCATTTTCTCAACAGTCTTAGATGGGACAAAAATAGATTATTTATTCATCCAACAACTTCAAATTTCCTTACCCAGCCAACTATAAAGTAAACAATATCGATTTAAACCAACAAATCAATTCAACTTATATAAATTCATTACATACTTTAATTGTTTGATTTCTTTTCTTTTATTCAACCCACATAAATTTTCCTTTTTATAATTTACATTTATTTCTAACAAACTTCAAATTATATTTCTCATTCAATGGTTGTTTCCTTATTTCTACTTATTACTTACCATTATTCATTTTTATTTTATTTAGGTTATGTAAGTCTCTTTTATTTGTATTACATGTAATGCACTTCTCAATTTCCACTCATTTATTTAATGCTTACATTTCTATTATATTAAATTACAGTAACCCTTTTTAATTACACTTAAATTCTTAACCTTATAACCTCCATTCTTATAAATAAAGGATTTTATTAATTTATTACCTAAGGTTTACAGTCATTTATTTATATTACCTACTTTCCATTTTATTCAACTAGTAGCATTTAAATCATACTAAATTTTATAGCCATACACATTAATCCTTATTTATTAAAGAGTTTCGTTTTATTTACTTAAGTTTAAAATCACCTATTTATAATACTTACCTTTAATTATGGTAAAATTTCGATTATAACTTAAGTTTATGCCATTAAATTCTCATTTATAATAGCAATTCATTGAATACTTCATTATTTTCAAAATTTCTACTTGTATAATATTCTATTCCAATCTTCTTATTTAACATTTCAACTTTTCATATTTGGTAAGTTATTTGTGTAAAGAAAAAAATGCAAAAGAACTTATACAAGTTTTATCTCATCTTTTAATTAAATTTAATGTTCAACAATATTACTTTTTTTTGTCTCATATGTTAAAAATTTCAAATTTCCCTTTATAACTTTGCATTAATTCTCTTGCCTAAATTAGAGGTTTCAATTCATTAATTACTTACCTTTTATTTCACTAAAATAATTTAAACAATTAATTAATGGAAATTTAAGAATTAAATACCGGGTTAAATTTCAATTTATTTTAAAATAATAGATAAATATATTCTTATAACTTATATACCTCTAATTATATTTAAAACAATTAAAATTTTAGATATTTTCAAAATAAATCTGCGTAGAATTTACTACAGTGGCCTTTCCCCCTCGAAACTCGAAAATGAAAGTCGATGATGCGGCCGCCATCACCGAAATTATTTTCCAGCGATAGAGAGGAAAGTACGAAACTTATTTTCTCCAAAATCTTCTTTAAAACAATTCTTCCGAATTCAAAATGAAATATTTATATCGGAAAATATATATAACAATATTATTATACTTCAAAATCCTTTGAAAGCAAATTTTCAAAATCCCGGACTTAAGTCCTAAAATTTCCAAATTTCATTGATTTTATTTTCAATCTTATTTTACCTATTATATATAAATTTTATTCCTAACAACCAATCTATTGCAACCAAATATATATATCTTTTGGAAAATTTATTTTATATATATAGAAGATATAATAGGCAAAATTATTTCATTTACCTATATTTAAAACAAATATTATGTCGGTCTGTCCTATTAAGTGTTTAGAAATCCCTATTGATGTCATAGCGTCCCATGCACCAACCAGAATTTATAAATACAAAATGGAACAGATTAACACAATATTAAAACCTTTTTATAACACTAACAAATACGCTCTCTCATATATATACACTCAGCGAATCCCATAGGGTATTACAACCCTATTAACAAAGACTCAAACCCCACAAAGCCAAGGTTTATTGCTAAACCAAAGCTCTGATACCAAATGTAACATCCAGCCTTTTCGCACGATTTAAACAGACACACGTGCCAATTCAAACCATACTGAAGGGCGGATTGTTATGGGGTAAATAAGAAAAACAGAGAAGAAATAAACAAAATAGAATCTCACAGCGGAAGGATAAAATATAATAATAAAATATACAGTTTATAAAACTGTTTACAAACATTTATATAATACATATCAGAGTTACACATACCAAAATATCAATGCAGCGGAACAGTGTGTAGTGAACTAGTATAAATAATAATAATACAAATCTTCGTCTTCATCCTCCAAAGCTAAATCTTCAAATCCTGAAACGCTCGGACTGACCCGAGCGAATTTGAAAAGACAAAAACACTCGAGTCAGAACTAAAAGATCTTATGTAAGTTAAATTAACAGAATTAAATATGAGTGCAGTAACTCAAGAGATGCTCGGGATTTACATCTCCTAAGGATCCGTTAAACTATTTACTATGTAGTATATTGCGCTATTATAATGGTGTCTATAGTAAAATAAACATACTTTTAAATAGCATTAAGGCTTTACATTTTCCACCTTAACACGTAATAGTCCCAGTAGTCCATCCAATATCATAGTCCCTCCTGATCGGGAAGCCACCAGAGGATACCACACGGGCTACGGGAGAAATCCAAACTCGTACAAGGCTCGGTATGGTAGGTGACACGGCACAATTAGGCAATGCCAGGGTAGATATACCAATTACGCTTCCGGGCCGATGGAAACGCGCAGCGCGCAGCTGCCGCCCACCTCGGACAAACTCCCCCAGAATCAAAGTAAAAGTGGCCACTGAATCAATCCAAAGTCAAAGTATAATATCGAAGAGGAGTGTCCGATCAGAGGAATGACCTCATTAACCCGTCGATCGCTCCTGTTTTAGCCACCTTATGCCAACTCACGGGAGTTGGGTCCACGTATTTACCTTACAGGAAACGGCGCCACCAACCTACTTCATTCTGGAATCTCCACCGCGTACACGGTTAGTCAAAGTGGTTTTCGGTATCGACAGAGAGTATGTCCATATCCGATCCCGGTCTCTTTGCCAACCCATCGTTATTATAACACCGTGGTCATTTAAAAATAGTTTATACTTAAAAACCAGAATAAAAATTTCCATTTCAAAAACTATGAATACGATATCATTTTAAAACCCAAAACAATATGATATCATTTTATCCAAATATAATTCTTTTCCAAAAATCATACTGCTTTAAAATCTAAAATATCTGGAAACCAAACATTTGAATTATACTTTCAAAGCATAATATTTCGAAAATTCATAGTTTTAAAACCATAACTTCTAAAACTTGAATGGTTTGTATATTCAACGGTATATAAAATAAATGGTTTGACTTTAAGGTTGCTTTTTAAAGAAAAATAATTTCCATGGCTTTACAAATTATTTCCTTATTTAAAGTCTAAACCATAATTTAAATATCACTTTCAAGTCCCAAAACCATTTCAATTTCTATATATATATATATATATATATATATATATATATATATATCCATTTGAAGTATTAATATTTCAAAACTAAAGTTGGAATTTTATTCTTTCAACAAATCAATTGTTCTATTATTTAGTCTTGAATATTCACATAAAAATCCATAAATACAACTCCAATTTCTAGAAATTTAATATTTCCTTAAATTTAATTATACTAGAATATTCATTTAAATTTATCTTGGAAAAACTCCAGTTATAAATATCATACCTTAAAATTTCCAAACTTAAACATATAATATAAATTATCAAATTCCATTTTCTCAATTTTTCCATTTTTATTTAACAGATTTATACACAGCCTAAATTCAAAAAATTTAACTTCATATGTATATATGTAGAAGAATAATATTTATAAAATATCAAAACTTAAAAAATTTTATAAACCGTATCCCATCCAAACCATAGAAATCACTTTAAAATATTTTATATATAGACCACGGTGCCTGTATATAATTTTCTATCCTATGGTCAAGTGATACGGATGTTTATCATTTCAATCCGCAGATTAAAAATAAAAATTTGCGGTTGTATATCATTTCAAACCACAATCCCGAATGGAACGAAAAATGCATGATAACTTGTAGTTTAATGATATAAAATAAAACATCCATTCATCCATCATCATCCAAATCACAATCATCATCCAATAACAAAACAATATCAATATATATCCGATAATATATAACAGGTAATAACTGGCAGTTATATTCAAAAATAAATTTAACAACTATTAAACTAACAGTTTATCTGCAAATAAATAACTATAACTGTCAATCTATATGCATTAATAAAATTTAATGAACAGTTATATTAAATAAATGCGATTTAACAGATAAAATGAATAAAACATGCCAAACAGTCATAAATAAATCTCTACTCATATCTAAAATAAATTTAACAAACATAAAACTTTTATAAGTTGTGAGTGGGTTAAAACACTCACCTTTTGAATTTAAATCGAATTTAAATCCGATTTAAACCCAAAAATTCGACGGTCTCCAAATCGTTCCAAACCACCGCTAACAGATCCAGAATTTAATTTCGATCCTAATAAAAAAAATCTCGCGTGAAACGGATGTCGTACGGGAAAGTTATTCGAGTTAAACGATTTGAAATTCAAAATTTAAAACAACCAAGACTCGCCATACTAATGCCACGTCATCAACTGAGGTGCGCATGCAACAGTCTTCCACGTTCCTTCACACAGAAACGCACGTACACTTCCCAGCCGAACCCATGAACATGCGCCTTTGACCGTGAATCACGACCACCTCGGACCACTATTCGACGAGCCGTCACCTCCATTCACCACGCCCTGAAGGCCCCCCCCCCCCACCTCCCAACCCCCACGGCCAACGACCGGCGCCGTGAAACGTCGCCGCCGCCGTGATTTCCAGTGCACCGTAACCCTAAATTGCGAAATCCGGTCGCCACGGCCAACAAACGATGAAGCGACCACTACCAAACAACTCCAGGTGCTGACCTCTCCAAAACCCAGTAAGCAATTGCTCGATTGTTGCCCCAATCGAAAACGCCCAAACTCACCTAGGGTTTTGAAATTTAACAGCTTTGACCGAGATTTTCGATTGATTTGAAAACTATTACAAAAATGAATCACACCATAAGGTTACGCTCTTCGAGAGCTACAACATATATTTTTCTGGAATTTTTCTAGAGGGTTTGAATTTTCATTTGAAATTTTGAATTGACATAGATCTAGGTTTGCATCCATTTGAGGAGAAGAAGGAGTTGAAGAAAAGAACGTACAGACAAATGATAAAAGGTGGAGGCTAGGGTTTATAATCGTCTATTTATAAGTAGGGTTGGATTAGAGTAGATAGACCGGATAGATGAACGTGCGGAACAAACTATGGCCCAAAAAGCCCGTTCTAACCCTGGAACGAAATTTATTAAACCCATATATCCAAATAGGTATTTTAAAATATTTTGAATGCGATGGAAAAAGTTTCACGTCCAAATTTGATCGTATGAAGAAGTTATGCTGAAAACAAAATTTTCAAATTGATTTCAAATTGATTTTAATTAAATTGATTTCAAGGCGTTTCGCGTTCGTACGATCAAACGACAAGTCTGATCAACACGAAACTTGAAACCCTACAATAATTCACCGATACGGATCCGATGAAACTGGTTTCGTCGAAATCCGAGTCCATGGCTAAAATGGCTATTTTTATATTAATTAAATAAATAAGTAAATTAATAAATAAATATCCAATCCTTTAAATTTAGATCTTATAATTGAAATTTTAACCCTTTTAAAAATTCTTAATCATTCACAGAAGTTTAAACAATTTAGATGTAAATTAGAAGTTGATACATCCATCAAATTCCAGTATAAATTTCCAATTTCATTAAATCTAGAAATATAAGTTAAATTTTCTTCATATTATTCAATTCAATATTTCCGGATGAAATCAACATTTGATTCAAAGTCTATCATACAAATATTCTTAGATTCCATTTTAAATTTCCTATTAACATAACATTTGGATATTTGATTTCACTTACTTTCAATTGAACTTATTATTATACGTAAATTCTAAATTTTACTGACCCCATTTTTTATTCTTTTCATTCAATATCAATTGTCAATTCTATAAGAAAATTTACGTTAGGTTCATACTTATTACATAAATAACTTCAATTTCTTCCAAATAATATTTACATAATTTTTAAATATTAAATCCATTTAATTGCCATAAATTAAATTGATTGCAAATAAATTCCAAATAAATTGGATTTTTCTTCGGTTACAACTTAATATTAAATCAATTATCACTTAACTAACAAACTTATTATTACTTAAGATTTCTTTATATTTTCACATTTTCATTTGGTTTCATTTCTTTTTCCACATAAATTATTATAAATGGGATTTTCCTTGGTTACATCTTGTTTGGATTCAACATTCTTCACTTACCAATTTATTTCACTTTAACTACAGTCATTTAGCGGATAAATTGAATTTGATTTCAGATTAAAATTGACAACTAATAAAATAAGAAACGTACAATAATTATAGTCATTCACTCTATTTCACATATCTACATTCAGTTACTACCTTAGATAAGTTTACGTTTCTCCTTTAAATCTTATCCAATTATGACCTAGCAGTCGTTTCAATAAATTGGATTGTATTGAATTTGGTTACCAATCAATGCCATTTACATTACTGCCTTAATCTACACAGTTACTATTAGAAAATATTATTGTATTGGTAAATTTAATATTTGCTTTAGATTACCTGTTTTGAATTTTTATGCTTAAGAGCAACAATTTACCCTTTCCACTTATTACGTATTGCTACATTGGTTACTATAACATTGAATTCATTAATTTACCACAAATTACATCATTGCATAAATAAATGCAATCTTCCCATTTGTTTTCTTATATTAATTTCTTAGCCTATAAATAACAATTTACATCACTTAAATTTTCTCGTCATTTAGTCTTTGCTTCATTATAAATTACCAATCTTAATTTCTTTCTAAATTAAATTATTTAAATCTTATTAAAATGACCAATTTACGTTATTTCAATCTATTGTCATATAAACATTTAAATTGTTAACCTTTAATTACAGTTACTATATCTAATTCCTACATTTACTCAAATAAAATCTTAAGACTTTTATTTCATTCTAAATTAGATTAGAAATCATATTAAATTAACTCATTTAATATCATCAAATTTAACGGGTCGTTACATAACGATATTATAACCACATTATCCATAATCAAATTTATTATTCAATAATCCATATAAAGAAAATGTTATTGAAACAATAAAATGCAATAATAGCGAGGAATCCCGTTAGATTCCTCCAACCTGTTTCTCCCTGCATCATAGATGTTATACACTCATAAAATATAAATCAACCGCTTCAAGGCGGGATTCGTGTACAGAGGGTCATCCGCTCTTACACAGGAACATAATAGGGTCTCATCCGCTCCAATAGGCGGGAATATATCCAAACCAACTAATAAATATAGTAATTCATCCAAACAATCATTCAACAATTTTTATCAACTATATATCATACTAGTTATCCAAAAAGGTGAGTTTAACTTATCTAAATTCCAGTTGTTGCTTGCATGTCCAGTTCCGTCTGAATTCGTACGACATTCGAATCCAGCGTAAAATTCAACAAGCTCAAACCTTCACTAAACCAATTCCATCTCGTAGTATTTGTTGGCACAATCCTAACGTGACTGGCCATGTTAGATTTGGACTAAAATGAACTAAATATTTAATTAAAAAAATCCATTCATTAAATAATATCTCAAATTTACTAATAACATACGTAACTAACTTAATCCCTCTTCCCTCCCCTAATCTCTTTCTCCCACGAACGAACCCAAGCCACAAATCTCTGGCCACACCTCCCCTTCACCTTCGACCACCATCGCCGCCAAAACTCCACCAGCACGAAACCCCATCCATGCCGACTTCCTTCCCCCCACGTGACCTCCTCTCCTCATGACTAAGCTCGCCAAAATACCCACAAACGTGACCATGTTTTCTGCGATTTGCTGCCACCATGGGCCATCGTTGGCCCCACGATTTTGGCCGAAGGTGGGCCTACCCCTCCCCTACACTCCACTGTTGGAAGCTTCGCCCCAAAACCCCCCGAAACCCTGCAATCATTCAAAAACAATCTCTCCGTTCATCCACCTCCTACCGCCGCCTCGCTTCGATCCAACCGATCTCCACCGTCCATTCGCTTCGTCATGATGTCGCGCCCAACTTGATAGTTGACGCTTTCGCCTGATATCGCCAAAAGTGGCTCCGATGATCTCGAGCCATTGGATGAAGCATTTTAAATTTTTAAAAGGAAAGAATCCTTCTTCAGCAAATCGCGAATATAAATAGGAAGAGAATGATGGGGAAAGGACGAGAGTATGGGCTGATAAGAAATGTCAGTGCATTGTAAAGTTAAATCGAAAAAAAAATTATATAAAATTTCAAATATCTAGACCTTTAATTCCAAACCCCGATCGAGGCGTTTCTAATGTTGTACTCCTATTTCAAACGTAATGGAACTAGTCTCGAGCCGTAGTTCGATCGTATGCAAAAGATAGCTTTTTGAACCTAATTATTATATTAAATTTTTCAATATTAATTTCAACGCGTTTCTATCCCGTACGACTAAACAATATGCCTTATCGCTATGAAATTTGACAGCGTATTATAATTCATTATTACGGACCCAATGACACTGGTTTCGTCGAAATCTGAGATAGTTTCCCAGAAGACTATTTTCACTCGTGTATTAAAACTTGTTATTGTCAAAATAGTAAATTACTTTTAAATCCAATTTAAAAGTTTTATTACCTTCATTCTTATTAAATAGAAATTTAATAAGCTTTTAAATCATTTTTATCCAAATAAAAATCCAAGATTCGATTATTTAAATAATTTCAATTATTAAATTCAACAATTAAATTATCCAATAAATCACTATATTTGAAATTTAAATTATTTAACCTATAAAATTAACTTCTTAATATTTAAAATCAATTAAATATTCCAAAGTTAAATAACTAAAATTCTGGGTCGTTACATCTATCTTCACGTCGTCATGATTTTTTAGAAATTCCCAGTACAAAAAACCTCCGAAAGGGACGGCGGACCGACAACTCCAAGGAGGGGTTAAGTTGTGCATGTCCACTTTACGTCATCATGTTACTATTCAAATAAAATAAGTTAAAGATTATCTTACAATATGTAAAATAATAACACGAATGCTAGCGTTAGTCGCCGCATGCGCGACTGTGCAGTCATTCGCTCAGCTATTGGATCAAACCAGATTGTGGGCCCCACTCTTGATTTAATGCAAAATAAATTGAATGTTAACCGATCAACAAAGTCGAGTAAAGTAAGTGTGAATAAAAAGAGAGTATGCATAGCAGCTCTCAAATAATAATAACTAATAAAAAAAATTACCTACCTCTTCTGTATCAATTTTAGCATTCAATTTTAATTTAATGAAGTTCATTATCACATATCAGTGAATGAACATGAAAACTATTTCCATGTAGACAAAAAATTCAAACATATCATTCATCCTAAAATCAACAATCCCCGAACCAGTGGGGACAAAATACTTAAGAATGTAATTACGAGAAAAAGAGATAAATAACTAATAGAATATAAATAATATTTTTCTCTTCTTTTTGTTCATGCAATAAAACCCTATTTTTAACAAAATAAAATAAATAAACAAACAAATAAATGGAAGAAGAAAATGGAAAGAACCTAAGCGATTAGTTGTATTGAATGAAGTGGGGTTAAGTTCAGGAGTAGATGTTTCGAGATAATGGGTGTATTAGGTGGGCTTTTGCAATTTTTAGCCAATTTCGATTGGGCAGTGTATAAGGGTGAGCGTTTGGTTGGCATGGTTGGTCCGATGATGGAAATTGTTAAACCGAACTAAAACCAATAAAAATGAAAATCAAACCAATCGAATTAAGTTTGGTTGGTTCGGTTGGTTATCTGATTTAACCAGACTAAAATTGATTCACATTTTTATGATTGTAATATTCATTGTACTTTAAAATAAAAGATAAATATATGATTAAAGTATTCTTATTTTTTATTCTGATGCTTTTTAGTAGTAATTTTGATACATATATGATAAATAAAATATATTTAGTCCACTGAACTAATAAAAAAATCATTTTAACATTAGTAATTTTGACAATGTAATAAAAGTTTGGTTAATTTGGTTAAACTGATTACCGAACTATTTTTTTTACGGGTCAATTAGAAATCTAGTTTCAAAACCAGACCAAACTGATCAAAATAGACTGGTTTGGTTACTTTATTTGGTTTAACCAAAGATCGCTTACCCCTAGCAGTGTAAGATTTTTGTGTTTTGGCCAAGTCTGGGCCAAATAACTTTGCATATATTTTGTTTATGTTAGCGGTAAAGGAAAATATAGCCTTGTGTCAAAAAAAATAGATGGAAGAAGAAGAATAAGGTCTACATGTCCAAAAACTTAGATCTTTACCATCCATCATATAAATTACAAGAAACATCGTATATTTACTTTTAACGTAGTGTTAAGTGCATCATTCGATTACGGACACTGGGGTGACGTTCAACGCCTAGGCGATGCCCATAGCATAGGAGGATACCACTTTTAAAATCGCTTTCAAGCTGCACTTGTTTAAAGTGTTGAATTTTGAATGTCGATTGAGTTCTGAATGTAAATTGTTGAAATCTAAATGCTGAATAATCATATGCTTGTTTGTTTGCATTTTAAAACTTCTGATTAATATTAAGAAATATGATTTTTTTGCAATAATACCCCTTTTTCATTAGTTCGTCTTTTAAATAATAACTAGTGTGTAACCTGTGCATTGCATACGGTATGTTGCAGAAAAATAATATTATGAATATTTAAAAAAAAATTATTATGTAATATATGATGAATTTATTAGGATAAATGATTTATGAACCAAACTTATTATATTTCCAAGTGTATAATTTTTGTTATAAGATTTATGTATTTTTATATTTGAATATAAATTAAATTATCATTTTTATTGATAAAAATAAGTTACATATTAATTTATAATTATTAGGATTCAACATTTTTTATGCAAATAAATGAATGTTAGTATTCTTAATTAATTTTGAAATTAATATTTTTATATAATTTTATGGATAAGTATTCATGTACATAGATTTTGAAATTGACGTTAAGCTTTTCATACATTTGACTAAAAGATAAATGATGTTTAGATTGAATTTCTAATATCACTTGAGAATCTGCGAAAATACCTAAAAATGGAAGTGTAATGCTTTTGAATCAATATATTTTTATGCATTTAAAGTTCTTCTAACACATATTTATCAAAAACAAGTATACGATATTAACAAAGTAATAAACAAAATATTTATTTAACTATTAAAAGTATATTATATTGAATATAAGATCTGAAATATTACAAACCACGTTATCATTTTGATGATGTAAAAAATGACTTTTAATCCATTGTTTCATACCTCAAAATTTTAATTTCTAATAAATTTCAAGAAATATTTAACATTTACCTCTAAATTTAATAAAATACAAAAGAAAAATATTTCTAATCAAAGTATAGTATGATTTGTGTCCATCGATCAACGTAGAGTACAAATATAAATAGTTAAAATGTAGACTTTTTACAAAAAGATTGTAATTGAACATGTTTATCATTTTTCAGCATTATAGTATACAAACATTCACCACTTATCATTAATTATAATATCATTCTTCACAGAAATAAATTTTATTGATGGCAAAGAATTCACTTAATGTACAAATTTTGAAAAGTAAAAATGTTATATTTGTAATGATGTATCAATTTGACAAGCACCTTTGTCCAAGTGGTTAATTAATTCGGCTTTGGTGCAGGATGTCACAAGTTCGAAACTTGTTTTCGAACGTTTATTTGACATGGGATATGTTGTTCCAATGATTTGTTGTATATAAAGTACCATTTCAAATTAAAAAAAATTGATGTATCAATTTTAGAAAGAAAGAACTATGTGTGTATTTCACTACATTAAAACACTAATTTTAGAAACAAAACAAATTATATGAACTTGAACGTAGAACAATTAAGAGAATTAAAGATAATTTTGTACATAATTGTGAAATTTTAAATTATATGGAATGAAAAAATAGTTTTCTTATATTAACGAGTACGAAGACGTGCTACGCATATGGAGGTTAGCATGTAATTCTGTTAACGGTGTTTTTTTTAGATTTTATAGTACATGAAGATGAAAGCGCATATTTATGGGATGTAAATTTTTAGATTAATTTTTTCGTAAATGTTACTAACAAAATATGGTGATAAATCTACTTAAATAGTCTTGAAGCATATAGAGTATAATTAATATTTTAGAGCACGAAGCCTTTATACATAAAACATTACATCAACTATCGGTTGTTCTTAACTTTGTAAGCACTATATTACTAAGCATGTCATTTAATTAATTTTCAAATGTAATTTACATTGGTTCAACATAGTTTTATCCAATTTTTAACATATAAATCTAAATTATGCGCATAATTTTGTTTGATAATAGTGTTATAAACCTAGAGTAGAGAAATTATGCTCAAAATGGGATAGTATTTAAATTTGGCTTAGTGAAACAACATTTTCATTATTACACATTTTGACATTATACTATACTAATTAAATTAGAGAAAATATTATAGTAGTTTTGAAACATCGTGTTCTTTAACGCATATATCATAATATGACATGAGAAAATGTATAAAATGAGCAGTCAAATTTTGTATCTTTTGTATCTAGAGTATTATTTCGGTTCAAAGATCATTCAATAATTTGTTAACTAATAGTTATGTATATAATGCTAATTGTATTATTGTTACTATATTAAGCTTTTTTTTAAAACATGACCGGTTAATTATGCATATTCCAACATTGAAGATTCCAACAAATTAAACATTTTCTCTATTTGTTTCAACTATTATGAATAAGAGTTACACAACATGATTTAATAAATGTATATTTTTGTAAATAGATAATGAAGTAAAATTAAAAATTAGTTTCAATCCATCAAAAAAATTAAATGTTATATTAAACTAAAAGTGAATACAAATTGGTTAGCAATAATGAGAATTAGGATAATTTAGCGAACAATTATGATTTGAGGTCAGAAGTTGGAGGTTGTGGTGTTTGTAGACAAATTGAATTAGAGGTTAGACATGAAGTATTTATGTAATGTATATTTTTTATATATGTTTGCCATAATTATTAATTAATTATTATCGATTAATGTATAGTATTGAATAGGAAGTATTATCAATTATTTATAATAAATTCAAAAAACAGGAATTACGTCCGACTTATCTTATAAAATTCAAACATGGTTAATATATCTTGTAAAAACGCTATATTTTTTAAGCCCAAACGCGAATCATTAAACCGCCGACGTATCAATTATGTTAGACTTATCTAGGATAAGTTGGACGTAATCCTCGCTAACCGCTTTTTGGTTAACGTTTTTGGCGTCCATGAACACGAGGACTTAGTATGCAACTATTACCTAATTAGACTAGATATTAATAAAAAGAATTAATTGTAATAATTCTCAAATTAGTTTGAATTGGAATCAAATGAAATTAGCAACAATTTATTCCTATTTAACACAATTCTTTCCGTTTGAAGTTAGCATACTCGTAAACATTATTATTAACCCATCTTCAATTCGTAATGATTTATGAACATCTCCACACAGCAAAAAAAATCAAAATAGTGTAGCATAAAGAATCTTTATTGGAAATAAAATAATAATTGCTAAGATGTTCCGTAAGATCTCCAAGTATTAAGTGTTAACCATGCATTAAATAGGAAAATACGTGCTACTTATGAACATGAACATTTCATGGTCAATGAAGCATTAGTATAGAAAAATGTACTATCATAGGTTGATTAAGATGGATAATATCTAATATTATAAAAAATAAGTGTGATTACCCGCCTTTCATTCCATAGAAAGACGCATCATCAATAAGAAAAAAATAGGTAGAAATAGAATAGATAGAAGAAAGAACTAAACAATACCAGAATCTCACAGCGGAAACGGAACAAAATATAATATATCACATAATTATTACATAGTCATTACATCAGAGTTACACCAATTACATAACATTATCACATTAGACAGTTATAAAGATCTGTCTGTCCATTACATTTCAAAATACAACAGACAAAGACTTCAACACAGCGGAAATAGATAGATATAGCTACGTCTGGACTGCTGGTCCAAGCTTCCAAAATTCGTCAAGCAAAACCTGATCACTTGGTACTCATAAAAATTTGAATACCCAAGAGTTTAAGAAAATCAAAAATAAACTCTGGGTCAGACATGGGTCTTGTGTGAGTAAACGGTTAAGTTGTTTAAGTTGAAAACCTCTGAAAGAAAAGGGTATCTCGTAAGACTCTCCGCAAATAAATACGGACAAGTTTTTCCCTTACGGTAACCAAAATATTTGATAGGAAATCTGGTTATATTATTATAGGGTCTAGGGTTTTCAAATAAATATTCACATAGCTGAAATTGTTACATTATTAAATTCTAGCATACTAGCCACAAAGTGGGTTATACAATCAAGTCCGTGATCACTTATTGGAGATTGGATTTCCATACCATGGAAGGGCTACTGGGGTACCGCCCGTCACAGTACGAGCCTAAATCAACGTACCAAGGATCCCTCCCGATCCCCTACAACATAAAGCTAGATCACCCCTTACTGGATAGTCTGAATAAGACAACCCCGCGGTTGTAGCTAGCAACCGCCCACACAGCCGAATAAAGGGACTCTAGATAAGGGAAAATCTTATCCTACTAGGGTGCTACCCACTTAGCCTTGCGGCACCTCCCCTGTTTTAGCCATTCCCAGTTGATGAGGCTTGAGGCTACGATTACCTTTAAAGAACACATCTTGAATGCTCATCGTCCTCCATTTGACGATGGTCTGATAGCATTCATCCATACAAGTTCGTTCCGGGTTCGAACGAAACCGAAGGCATTATCTCGTTATACTCATTTTGGAATCACCCTCAAAGTTAATGACAATAAAACTCTCACAAAAAACTAAAAAAATAAAATAAAAATAAAAATAAAAATAAAAAAAAATAAACATGGATCGATGTTGTTTTCGGATAATCAAATTTGATATCCGATCCCGGTCTCATCGAAATCGAAAACGCCGTCTTTTAAGGCCAAGTTGTTTAAGGTTTAAACAATTTAATTCAATTCAATACTTTGAATTCACACAACATTCATTCACAAATGAGTATCACACATTTATCACAGCTATATCCAATATCATATCACAGGATAACACACATTATCATTCAAAAGATATCAATCAATCTAGACATTCTACACAATCAATCATCCACAAGCACGAATTACTAATCCATATTATAATTAATTTAATTAACTTAAATTAAATTAATTACTTAAGAATTAATCACCTAATCCCTCTTAATCAATCATTAATTAATTACAAATCATTTGAATTACTTGATCATTCCTTAATTACTTTTATAATCAATTAATTAATCGTTAATTAACTAATTAATTATCCTTTAACTATTAATTAATAAACCTTAATTATTAATTAATATTCCTTAATGACAAATTAATTAATCCTTACTTACTAGTTGATTAATCAATTAATTAATCTTTAATTACAGATTAATTATCTTTTAATTATTAATTAATAAACCCTAATTATTAATATTAAAACTTAATTACAAGTTAATTAATCCTTAATTACCAGTTAATCAATTAATTAATCTTTAATTATAGATTAATTATTCTTTTAATTATTAATTAATAAACCCTAATTACAAATCAAATACTTCTTAATTACCTGTTAATTAACCCTTAATTACGTAATTAATTAATCTCTAGTTATAAAATTAATCAATCTTAATTACTTAATTAATTAATTCTTAATTATCAATTAATTAATTAATTAATCTCTAATCATCTAATTAATAATCCTTAATTACAAATTAATTAACCTTTAATTAATTAACTTCTAACCCTTAATTATTAATTATTAATCCTTAATTAAACAGATTAATTAATTATACTTAAATTTCTTAATTAACTTTAATTAATCTCAACTCATTAAAACCTTAGTTAACCTTAAGTTAAAGCATTATCCTTATTAATGACTTAATTATCATTAACATATTTAAAACATTTAACTTAAAAATTATCTTCCTTAATTAAATCATTTAATTTAAGATTTAAAATAAGTTAAAAATTAACTTAACAAATTCAAGTTAAACAAATTTTATATCTTCTCAAATCAAACATCAAAGAAACATTTATTATATATAAAGAAATTTATATAAGAAAAGTTTAAACTAAATTTATTTTAAATTTTCAAAACCTTGCTTTAAAAACTTTTAAAACTGTTTTTAAATCTGCTTCGGGTTAAACCCGAACCCCAACCGAGATCAATCCCGAGTTTCCCTTCTTCTTTTCCATTTTTAAAAACTTAGTTTTTATTTAAGTTAAAAAAACTGTAACAAGCTAACACTCACGACCCCGAAGACATACCCGAGCAAACAACTCCCATCCTCGAGCTTCCCTTCGAGTCAAAACCATTCCCAAACTACTGACACCACAGAACCACCGTGCACCTGCACAGATGATCGCGACGACGATGACCACCGCCGACACCTTCGACCCAACGACGATCACCAAATCCATCGATCCCGACCCTCAAACCACTAGCATAAGCCCACAATCAAAATCGAGCAAGTCAGTCGAAATTGGAACCAAAACCAATGCCTGAAAAACCCCTCGTCCAAGCGATTCCGACCACCAAAGGTTACTAGCCTCTGATCACAACTCCGCCGAAGCCTGACGCTTCCATCACCCATCCTCCGATCAAACTCGATGCTACAGAGATGATGCCATGATCTCGTTACCAGACTCGACTCAAATTAGGGTTTAAAACCATTTCAACCCGCCGCCGCCGCCACGGTGCTCTACTCACCCATTTGATATTTTTGCCTGGACCACAAGGCTCTCCTCTATCTTCAGTGAAGTTCCCGACCAACCCGAGACCACCCATCACCAGAAAACCTTCAGAAACCACCTTCTGGTTAAACTAGGATTACTCACTCGATACAACATTAAAAATCATGATTTCTTTTTTAAAAATCATATTTTCCTGAGTTGATTTAATTTATATAATTGAATCACCAAATTGCAACTTTGATTTTAACATGTTTTTAAAATTTGCTACTGTATTTCTTGATTCCAGAAGATTTTCAAGCTTAAAATACTTGAACCTGTTTTTAAAACTAAGATTATGTTTAAACTAAACTATCTTGTTCGAAATCCAAAGCTTAACGGTGAACAGATAAAAAGATTTGAAATTTTCATCAAATTTAAACTCTGTAACATGAACAGAGACACAGACAGATAAATCACACATGCACCCAGGTTTCAACATTCATATATACATGTATTCATATTTAAAACAAACATGCATACATATTTTCGAACATACATCACAAGTTCACTTCAAACATTTATTACATGCATCAAATCTAAAGGTTTTTTGTGTTTTAGTTTACTTACTAGTATAGATGCACAAAGAGCTTTAAACCATTTGAAACTTGAATTACTTAGATCTTTTGAAACTGAAATGCTTTGTTGAACTGGAAATTGATGATGAGATGATTTAAGACTTGATTTCAGGTTTGCTTGCTTTGTTGATCTTTGTTACAGGCTTTGTTTGAAAATGTCTTACAGGTTTTGGCTTCTGATTTGTATAATGTTTATAGGGTTTTGAACTTTCTTTATTTTGATTTTCTGGTTTGAAAATAGTTTTACAGGTTGAGTTTTCTTTGCTTTGAAATGAGAAGATAGGAAAAGAAATGGAAAAGAGGAGTTAGGAGTTTATATAGTGTTAATTAGGATTTATTTAAAATAAAAAGAAAATAAAAACAATTTGTGGCACTTGTTAATTTCCTTAACATTTGTCAATTTCATTTGCTAATTATTTTACACATGTTATTAACATGAACTCACCATTTAACACTTGTCATTAAACATTTTTAATTATTTTTAAATGTTAATAAAAAGCTTTTAGTATTAAATTTTCTAATTTATAAATGCCTTTCTTAATTTATATAAATAAACCCTTTGTAAAGAAATTAAAATACAAACTAATTATATTCTAAATAAAATCACATATAATATATTTTAAAATCCAAAATATATTTAAGATATATATCTTTTAAATTTCAAATTTAAATCCAAATTCAAATTCAAATTCAATTTTAAAATCCAATTTAAAAGTAACTCAAATATATATATATATATATACACAAACACAAATTAATTTGAAAATAATAATTCTATTTTAAAATCTATTTAATCTATATTTAAAAACATCACATTATTATCGTTTGAAAATAACAATTTTATCAATTTTAAGTAATTAATAAAGGAGCTTATCATATTTTAAATTGTTTGAAATTCCTCGATATCACATTCCTCCCCCTTAAAAGAATTTCGTCCCTGAAATTTAAAACAAAAGACAATCCAAAAATTTTATTTTATTTCAACAATTCAAGCATACATATAGCCATACACTATCAACCAAACAAACAATTTCATCCAAATAAACAATTCATTCAACAAACATCACTAGCTATTTGGACACAGATCCGGATAAGACTTCCTAGAACTATCCAAAGTTTCCCAAGACAATCTCTGGAATCCTCGCTCCACTGCACCTTAACTAGCTTCACCACCTTGCTTCTGAGTTGCCTCTCATCTTGGTCAACGATCTGGACTGGATGTTTGACAACAGATAAGTCCGGCTTGATCTCTAAATCTTTATGCACAGCTGGCTCCATAATAAGAGATGGGTCGGGCACGTATTTCTTCAGATGAGATACGTGAAAACATCATGAATTCCAACCATCCGGACTGGCAATTCAATCCTGTAGGCTACAACACCAATCCATTCGAGCACTCAAAACGGACCAATATACCTTGGGGCAAGTGTTCCCGTCTTTCCAAATCTGATCACTCCTTTAATCGAGGAAACTTTGACAAATACTAAATCTCCGATCTCAAATTCCAATTGTCTTCATCTCTTGTCCACATATTTCTTCTAGCGATCATGCACTGCTCTCATTCTCTTCTTGATAAGCTCCACCTCCCAGATGCCTCTCGGATCAAATCTGGACCAAGAACAAGACGATCTCCCGACTCTACCCAACAGGATGGGGATCTACAAGGTTTTCCATAAAAAGCTTCATAGGGTGCCATCTTGATACTCGCCTGATAACTGTTATTGTACGAGAATTCCACTAAATGTAGATGGTCTTCCCAAGATCCACCAAAATCCAAAACACAAGTACCGAGCATATCCTCTAGAATTCTATTCGGCCTTTCTGTCTGTCCGTTGGTCTGGGGATGATAGGTTGTACTCCAACTCAATCTCGTACCCAAAGCTGTCTGCAAATCCTTCCAAAATTTGCTGGTGAAGATAGGATCACGGTCGCTAACAATGTTGACTGGGACACCATGCATTCTAACAATCTCCTTCAAGAAAATCTCAGCCAAAGATGTTGCAGTACGGGTTTCCTTAACAGGAATAAAATGGGCGCTTTTGGGTAACCGGTCTACAATCACCCATATTCCTTCATTTCCCTTTTTGGTCCTTGGCAAACCGTCGATGAAATCCATAGAAATCATTTCCCACTTCAACTTCGTAACTTCCAGAGGCTGCAACAACCCTGCTGTCTTTTGCTGATCACCTTTAACCTGCTGACAGATCGCACATCCATTGACGAAAGCAGCTACATCCTTCTTTATGCTCGGCCACAGAAGACTCTCCTCATATCCTTATCCATCTTTGAAATCCCTAGGTGGATACTCAGCCTGGAGCGATGACTTTCTGACAGAATTTCTTAAAATTCGGAACACAAATCCTTCCATTGATCCTCAATGTTCCTTGGCCATCAATCTAAAAACTGGAATACTGACCATTCTTGACTCTCTGGATGATTCCTCTCAATCTTCCATCCGATCTCTGCTTACTCGAAATCTTTTCCAGAAGAGACGGAACGACTTCCAAAAGAGACGGAACTGCATTCCTACTCAGAGCATCCGTGTAGACCTCAAACTTACTCTTACCATCAGGAATAGTTAGAACAGGTGCACTGGTCAGCGTTGCCTTCAAATCGAAGGAAGCCGCTTCACATTCGGGGGTCCACTTAAACTTTGCTCCTTTCCGAGTCAACTGGGTTAGTGCGAAGAAATCATAGAATAGTCATTGACAAACTTCCTGTAGTACCCAGCCAAAACCGGAAAACTGCGGACTTCTGTCGGAGTCTGCGGTTGCTTCCATTCCAGAATAGTAGCTACCTTGGTTGGATCTACAGAAATACCCTCTCCAAAAACAATATGCCCCAAAAATCTGACTACCAATTTCCAAAAATGGCATTTCGAAAACTTAGCCTTCATAATATACCTTCTCAAGGTCTCTAATACTATCCCCAAATGTCGCTTGTGCTCTTCTTCAGACTTGAAGTAGATCATAATATCATCGATGAACACAAGAACAAACTTATTCAACACATCCCAAAAAAAACTTGGTTCATCAAATCCACAAAATAAGCAGGAGCATTGGTTAGCCCGAAAGGCATAACCAACCACTCAAAAAAAAAATTTGGGTCCCCTAAATGCAGTCAAGAGGATATTGTCCTAAGCTACCCTCAACAGATGGAAACCAGAAGCTAAATCTAACTGAGAGAAAACAGAAGCTCCATGGAGTTGATCAAAAAGATCGTCTATACGGGCAATGGATACTTATTCCAAATTAGTAACCTTGTTCAATTCCCGGTAATCCACACGGAACCTTAGGGACCCATCCGACTTGGTCACAAAGACTATGGAAGAACCCCAACTGGAAAAAAACTAGGCCGGATCAAACCTTTCTCTAAGAAATCTTGGGTCTGCTTCACCAGCTCCTCTCTCTCCTTCAGTGTCATCCTTTTACTGGGCTGAACAACAGATACTGCTCTTGGAACTAAGTCGATCCGAAACTCTATCTCTCGATGAGGAGGAAAACCTTTAACTTCCTCGAAAACATCCGGAAAATCTCTAACCACTCCGATGGACTCAACGCCTTCTGGAGATGCCTCGATTCCATGCAGAAGATTACTCAAATGAACTCCGGAATCATCGCAAGTCACTTTTACGGTCCTTCCCAACTCAGTCTCCAAAGACGCAATCGTCTCTTCACACATCAAAACAGCCTTATACTTATCCAACCAATTCATACCCAGAATAAGATCAAATCGCTTGAAATCCAATACAAATAGGTCGCAAGAAAAAAACTATGAGACAGATAAGAAAGCCTCAGGTCTCTACAGATCTTATCTAACTTGGTTACTCCGCCTATAGGATTAGATATAAAGATAGGACGGTCAACCAAACAAAGAGAAAGATGAAACTTCTCTAGAACTCATGTTGGAAACCCGAATTATTAATCACCTAATCCCGCTTAATCAATCATTAATTAATTACAAATCATTTGAATTAATTAATCATTCCTTAATTACTTTTATAATCAATTAATTAATCTTTAATTAACAAATTAATTATCCTTTAACTATTAATTAATAAACCTTAATTATTAATTAATATTCCTCAATAAAAAATTAATTAATCCTTACTTACCAGTTGATTAATCAATTGATTAATCTTTAATTACAGATTAATTATCTTTTAATTATGAATTAATAAACCTTAATTATGAATTAATAAAGCTTAATTACAAATTAATTAATCCTTAATTACCAGTTAATCAATTAATTAATCTTTAATTACATATTAATTATTCTTTTAATTATTAATTAATAAACCTTAATTATTAATTAATAAAACTTAATTGCAAATAAATACTTCTTAATCACCAGTTAATTAACCTCTAATTACTTAATTAATTAATCTCTAATTATAAAATTAATCAATTTTAATTACTTAATTAATTAATTCTTAATTATCAATTAATTAATTAATTAATCTCTAATCATCTAATTAATAATCCTTAATTACGATTAATTAACCTCTAATTAATTAACTTCTAACCCTTAATTATTAATTATTAATCCTTAATCATTAATTAAACAAATTAATTAATTATACTTAAATTTCTTAATTAACTTTAATTAATCTCAACTCATTAAAACCTTAGTTAACCTTAAGATAAAGCATTATCGTTATTAATGACTTAATTATCATTAACATATTTAAAACATTTAACTTAAAAATTATCTTCCTTAATTAAATCATTTAATTTAAGATTTAAAATAAGTTAAAAATTAACTTAACAAATTCAAGTTAAACAAATTTTATAACTTCTCAAATCAAATATTAAAGAAACATTTATTATATATAAAGAAATTTATATAAGAAAATTTTAAACTAAATTTATTTTAAATTTTCAAAACCTTGCTTCAAAAACTTTTTAAAACTATTTTTAAATCTGCTTTGGGTCGAACCCGAACCCCACCCGAGATTAATCCCGAGTTTCCCTTCTTTTTTTCCATTTTTAAAAACTTAGTTTTTATTTAAGTTAAAAAAACTGTAACAAGCTAACACTCACGACCCCGAAGACATACCCGAGCAAACAACTCCTATCCCCGAGCTTCCCTTCGAGTCAAAACCATTACCAAACTACTGACACCACAGAACCACCATGCACCTGCACAGATGATCGTGAAGACGATGACCACCGCCGACACCTTTGACCCAATGACGATCACCAAATCTTTCGATCCCGACCCTCAAACTACTAGCACAAGCCCACGATCAAAATCGA
This sequence comes from Allium cepa, assembly GCA_030765085.1. Classification (NCBI taxonomy): domain Eukaryota; kingdom Viridiplantae; phylum Streptophyta; class Magnoliopsida; order Asparagales; family Amaryllidaceae; genus Allium; species Allium cepa. The sequence continues at coordinate 325,646,039 of CM060937.1, read as the reverse complement.
GCAACTCAGTCAAAACTGGAACCAAAACCCATGCTTGAAAAACCCCTCGTCCAAGCGATTCCGACCACCAGAGGTTACCAGCCTTTGATCACAACTCCGTCGAAGCCTGGCGCTTCCATCCTCCATCCTCCAATTAAACTCGATGCTACAGAGATGATGCCATGATCTCGTTACCAGACTCGACTCAAATTAGGGTTTAAAACCCATTTCAACCCACCGCCGCCACGGTGCTATACTCACCCATTTGATATTTTTGCCTGGACCACAAGGCTCTCCTCCATCTTCAGTGAAGTTCCCGACCAACCCGAGACCACCTATCGCCAGAAAACCCTCAGAAACCACCTTCTGGTTAAACTAGGATTACTCACTCGATGCAACATTAAAAATCATGATTTCTTTTTTAAAAATCATATTTTCCTGAGTCGATTTAATTTATATAATCGAATCAGCAAATTACAACATTTGATTTTAACATGTTTTTAAAATTTGCTACTGTATTTCTTGATTCCAGAAGATTTTCAAACTTAAAATACTTGATGTTTTTAAAACCTAGATTATGTTTAAACAAAACTATCTTGTTTGAAATCCAAAGCTTAACAGTGAACAGATAAAAAGATTTGAAATTTTTATCAAATTTAAACTCTGTAACATGAACAGAGATACACACAGATAAATCACACATGCACCCAGGTTTCAACATTCATATATACATGTATTCTGATTTAAAACAAACATGCATACATATTTTCAAACATACATCACAAGTTCACTTCAAACATTTATCACATGCATCAAATCTAAAGGTGTTTTATATTTTAGTTTACTCACCAGTATAGATGTATAGAAAGCTTTAAACCGTTTGAAACTTGAATTGCTTAGATCTTTTGAAACTGAAATGCTTTGTTGAACTGGAACTTGATGATGAGATGATTTAAGACTTTTGATTTCAGGTTTGCTTGCTTTGTTGATCTTTGTTACAGGCTTTGTTTGAAATTGTCTTACAGGTTTTGGCTTCTAATTTGTATAATGTTTACAGGGTTTTGAACTTTCTTTGTTTTGATTTTCTGGTTTGAAAACAGTTTTATAGGTTGAGTTTTCTTTGCTTTAAAATGAGAAGATAGGAAAATAAATGGAGAAGAGGAGTTAGGAGTTTATATAGTGTTGATTAGGATTTATCTAAAATAAAAAGAAAATAAAAACAATTTGCGACACTTGTTAATTTCCTTAACATTTGTCAATTTCATTTGCTAATTATCTTACACATGTTATTAACATGATCTCACCATTTAACACTTGTCATTAAACATTTTTAATTATTTTTAAATGTTAATAAAAAGCTTTTAGTATTAAATTTTCTAATTTATAAATACCTTTCCTAATTTATATAAATAAATCCTTTTTAAAGAAATTAAAATAAAAACTAATTATATTCTAAATAAAATCACATATAGAATATTTTAAAATCCAAAATATATTTAAGATGTATATCTTTTAAATTTCAAATTTAAATCCAAATTCAAATTCAAATTCAATTTTAAAATCCAATTTAAAATTAACTCAAGTATATATATATATTTAAACAAACACAAATTAATTTGAAAATAATAATTCTATTTTAAAATCTATTCACATCTATATTTAAAAATATCACATTATTATTGTTTGAAAATAACAATTTTATCAATTTTAAATAATTAATAAAGGAGATTATCATATTTTAAATTGTTTGAAATTCTGGGATATCACGATAAGTCTATGTTGCGTATAACAAAATAAAATATTTAGATAAATATTAAGTTTATAGAACGTCTATTTAGAACTAACTTCCAACATATTTTTCTCGACATGCAATATAGAAAGTTATTATTTGGCTATTGTTTTACTTTATGGATGATATTTTCCCAACTTGATTTTCTTAAATACTTATAGTTCAAAGTGGAAAATACATCAACTTTATCTCATATTATACTCAATTAAAGATTCTTTGGTGTACATGTGTTAGTAAACCAATTATGCCTTATAAATTTATGAAGGAAATGAAATTCATGATCGTACTAAACAAACGCAAAAAAAATTAGAGAATTTATTATGCACTAATTAACTTCGATGATAACTTAAGAAACTAATTTGCCATAAATATGATCGTATTAATTTTCAGAAAATTTGACTGGATTCTATTATAACATCAAACAACCAAATTATATAATAAACATGTTACCATACTATCAAGTTAAATAAATTACACACATATTATATTGATTTTAAATTTTTTTTGAAATAAAGCATTTAGCTTTAAAGCTAAAAATATTAAAGGAACTAAACCTACCATTATTTTCAAAAATGAAAGCATAGATGGGAAGTAGTAGTTGACCTATAACTATTTGACCTTCTATCTTTTGTATCTAGAGAACAGTTGGGTTTATAGATCATGCAATAATTTTTTGACTAATAATTATGTATATAGTATCTATTGTATTATTTTTAATATATTAGGCCTTTTCGAAAAACTTGACTTGTTAACTATGCATATTCTAACTTTGATGATTCCAACTACTTGAACATGATCCTAGTTTGTTTGAAAATATACAAATAATATGAATAAGAGCTACACAACATGTTTAATAAAAGTATACTTTGGAGATATACAATTAGGTAAATTAAAAGTTATCATAAAAATAAAATGTTATATTGACTAAATTTGGACACTAATTGATTAGAATTAATGAAGATTAGTACGTAACTGTTCTATAACAATAAATTTCAATAAAAGAGAATTAACTGTAATAATTCTCAAATTAGTTTGAATTTGAAGTAAATGAATATCATCATTTTATTCCTTTTAAATACGATTGTTTCCATTTGAAGTTAGTTTACTTGTAAACATTATTAATAACACATCTTCAATTCGTAATGGCTTACAAACATCTTCAAAATGCAAAATAAAATCAAAACAATATAGCATTAAATAATCTTTGTAGAAAATAAAAGATAATTGCTAATATGTTCCATAAGATCTCCAAGAATTTAGTGTTAACCATGCGTTAAATAGGAAAATGTGTGTTATTTATGTACATTTCTTGATCAATGAAGCATCATTGTAGGAAAATATATTAAACCGTAGGACAATTAAAATGGATAATATCATATGTTACAAAAATGAGTCCAGGCTAAATATTTTAAATTAAATATTTAATTAAAAATTAAGTTCATATAATACCTTTTTAAAATGAAATTTTGACATAAAGTTTCATACGCTAGACTGAGCAAAAGTAATATTTATACATTTATATTTCTTTTCTCAAATACGAGATAATTTTTTGTCAAGACCCACTTTTTCATATAATTCAAACTGACAATAAACCACACATGTCCAGTCTAAATTGAATAGAATGGTGGGTAGCTAGGTAAAGAAAATAGAAAGAAGACAATAAGAAAACCAAACAACACAGAATTACACAGCGGAACGAATAATCTATAGTTTATAAGAATCTTTACATAAAAACAAAACTGTAATTATTATATATATATATATATATATATATATATATATATATATATATATACAGACACCAATCAGAGTACACTAACCTATTCATCATGGACAGTTATGATAACTTGTCCTCACAATTGCTGATAAACAACCATATATGCAACGGAATATAATCATCTACGTGAATACGTCTTTGGGCCTCCAGCTCCTCTCCTGAAACTCCAAATATCCATCTAAACCTGGAAAATATGCTCGGTCTGACTCGAGCATTTAGGAAAAACCATGCTCGGGTCAGTCTGGTAAAACTAGCGTGAGAATTTAAATCGCAATCAACTTAATTCTTAAATTTTAGTAACCTTTTCAAGAACAAAGGTATCTCATAAGACCTTAACGCAAATAAATACGGACGGGTTTTTACCTTACGATAATCAAAACACTTTTATATAAAATCATCTGATATTATAATACTGTCTAATCGCCAAAGTAATAATGACAAGTAGCTGTGATGCATGTGTTGTGTACATCACAACGATACTAATCATAAAATCAAAAACCGATAAGGCTCGTTCACTAATTATGTAGGATTCCCATGTAGGTTCCCTCAGTACTACGAGAACGGTCCTCTTGCACAAGGATCAGAGTTATCCTTCTGAAGCATTATACCCGTCTAGTTGGGGTATTATAGGAAAAAACATAACTGGTCTTGTTAAGACCGAGTGCATCGCTCCAGCATGCCAAAACAACTGAAGGTATCTATATTGCAAGAAAAGGAGCCGAGTACACCCTATGGGTTTGCCAACCTTACTAGCCATGCCTCCTTTTTCTAGTTTTAGTCATTTCCGCTGATGAGGCTATGTCCGACGTTCCAGCTTACGCACCGCTCCAAAAATAGATCATGGGATCCCATATGGATTTCCACACCACAATGGCCTTGGAATCGCATATAGATCCCCACATCTCAAATAGATCTTGGAATCACACACGGATTCCCATACTCCAATGAGTCATGGAACCACATATGGGTTTCAACATCCCAAAATGTAACGCATCTCCTCCATTTAACCGTATATGGTTTTAGAGTAGTTTATGGGTTCCAATTCATCTCTTACGAGTACACTCTCCATTTCCTGGGTGCTCCAAAAACCATTCGTCGATTTTCAGAATGCTCAAAACCGGTTCTATAGGAAATAATCAGACAATACATAAGACCGAGGATCACCGCCTAACCGTTTAAGTGGATGGATCTCTTTATCATTTATCCTAGAAGATCCACAAGTTTATACGTACAGTATAGCACCTCGAACGATAACTGTAGCATATAATTCCCGTGTTTCTCCTAGATATTTCCAGAGTTAAAATCCTTCGGTGTTAAGTAAGGAATAATTCTGTACCACCAAAATTAAGAAGGATTACATATTTAGGTCAAGATTTGATAATCGGTTATTTAACTATCAAATAAACAAACATTCAACCAAAGATTTCATTTCCCACTAAAATCACCAAGCCTCATTTTATTTAATTTCAATAAATTAAATCTCTTTATCAGCATCAGACATATACTTATCTCACTGGAATAAGTATATTAAAAATCATATCTTCCAAAAATATATACTTGAAACCTTTAAAAATAATATGGAAAGCACCATTCGGTATCGACCATGAATCGCAACTTGATGGTTGTGTCTTTATCCCAGAAAAACTAAACTTAACTTAGGAAATCTCTGCCTTCAGATTTTCGCCATGCAATCAATCATAAATCGCAGTTTGCACCATGGTTATGTTGCTATCCTAGAGAACACATTCCAAACTGTAGGCAATCTGCCTCGAATTACGCTATGAAATTATACCATTACTTCCCGAAATCTTTTATTTCAACAATAATCTCAAATAATACTTATAAAGTTTCTATAATAATTTCAAAGTTAATTTAGGAAATACTTTTTTATAACGGTCTACTATATAATATATTAGTTTTAAAAACAATATTAATATTGAACAAATTATGTTTGAAAAAATAATATTTCAATAATGATAAATTATTAGATAATAATTAACTTTAAATAAAATCATTGTAAGATAACTTTAATTAATAATTAAAATATACTTTTAACACTTTAAATAATTAAATAACTTTGAAACCAATACTTTCAAATAACTTTTAAAAATCATAAAATAATTAACCTTAAAACAACATTGATTCAAAATCAACTTCCAAATTTGGAGAGATGCTTATTAATTCCAAATGTACTTAATCAAGTCACCATTTATTCCATAACAATCCAGAACAACGGATTCAGATATTCACATCCATCCATTTTTAACAATCAATTCAACATCACATTATCCAATATAATTATCAGCATAATAATAGATGTCCATACAAGTATGATAGCAGAACAGAGTTTTTATTTCTGTCATTCAATGTCCAAAAACACACATATTCAAGGTAGCGGCAGAATGGTGATTTATTCTACCAATAGGAGTCTAATTTAATACAATTAGCGAAATGGTGTTTTATTCCTCTAAATAGATGTCTAATCATCACAATTTACTTAATTAACTTATCACTATTTTTATGTGGCAAAATAACTTCAATGAACAGGTCATATAGATTTAAACGGCGATATTTGTTTAAATCATGTACTTAAACCTATCCGTTTTCAAATTGCTATAAATTTTCACTTATTCAAACCTAGCAACAAATTTCACAACGACGTAGTGCTTGGCGATACGAACTTATTGCAACAAGTTTGCGTTAATCAGGTTTCGTATAAACAAGTTATAACATTCCAAAATTTTACTAAATATATATATATATATATATATATATATATTAAACATTTTAAATATAATTACTTTTCCTTCCTCACATTCTTTGGGCCAAAGCCCAAACTCATACACCCAAACTGGCTTCACCTTTCTTCCCCAAATTCCAGCCGCGACCAAGAAAAAACCCATAACCAACGCCTAAATTCTTCGATCGACCTCGATGCTTTCATCGATCACCCACCCCGAACTCCTCACACAACTTGAGACCCCAGCCCAAAGCTTCTGCAACCAATCTACCAGAATACGATTAGCTTCATCAGATTTCTACCTGCTATTCAAGAATGACCCATCTCTGTGCACACGTGCATGTTCACGTGCACAACTAACCTACCCCATCGTTCGACCAACTGCAGCCACCCACCAACTTCCCCACTCCACCCCATCGCATAGCACCTCCGCTAGGACCTACGACCTCCTCCTTCCAATTCCACCTACGAACCAAACTTAGAAGCTCCATACACAACAGCAATCGGAAATTCCCACAACCACCACGCACCACTAGAGCTTGCGCCGCTCGACCACAAGAACCACCACTCACCGCCGCAGCTTCCAGAGCAACTCAAACCAAGATCGATCTCCTCCCATAGCTGCAGTTCGATGAAGTTCGAACACCTCCAAAACCACCTCCTTAAACCCTAAAAACTCTCGCCACTCCAAATCAATGCCTAATTTGAAATTTGGCCACGGTGAACCCCTCGCCCACGTCATCACGCTCCTCCTCGACCAAGCCGCACCTCCCCTCGTCGATGATATCGCCTAAATTTATTATTTTAGCCAATTCCGATCATCCACCATTTCTCAATATCTAAGCTATTAAAAATTACAATTCCTTCGATAAAAATCTTATCTCCATATGACGATCACGATTATGATCCTGATTCGATATTTTAAATATATTGATTTACTGTATTACCATTTCACACCATATATAAAACAAATGAGGTTCAAACTATTCTTAACACGATCTATACTAAAAACAACCACTTCGTTAGTTTACATCATTCGCAAACTCGAATTGAGCAGAGAGGTAATGATTTTTAAAGTTAAAGCATATATAAGATTTTTAGGCCTATTGAATATGCAAAGTAGATTTATAGCATTTCCAGGCATTCCAAAGATCTAAATTCTCACCTTGGTCATGTTGCTTCTTTGAAATCTTCTAGTTTAACCTTAGTCTTCAATCTGCAGCCTTGATTACTTATCTTCCTTTTTGAATTCTTGAAAGAACAGGTTGCTTCCTTCTTTTCTTTTTTACTTTACAGAGGTTTTGGTTTACAGGTTATTTTCTTTTTTGTTTACAGTTTTCAAACATCTGAAGTATATACACACACACCCCCCTATATATACATGTTCAAGCAAGTGAAATGATGAATATGGTACAAGGTTTTGGGCTCAAGAGAATTTTGATCTGCCGTACAAGGTTTTAGATGGATTGATGGGATTTCTCGGTGGCTGAAGTTGATTTGAAATTTTTGGTGGCTGAGGTAAAGTTTTGAGATGGAATCTATTTTCAGTTTTCAATTTTTTTTTATTTGTTTGACTAAGAATGTTAAATTTTGACTAGTAAATTTTGGTGTTAAACATTTGACCATGTAATGTTTCATTTACTTGTAATATTTTGGTCGGGAAATGTTTACATTTTTAACTTGTAATTTTGTTGTTTTGCCTTTTACGTCCACTTAATTTTAAAACATGCTATATTTTGAGAATAAGAGATATAAAGTGATATTTTAAAAAAATTTCAAGTCTTCCTAATCATATTTTTATAAAATAAAAAGAATAAAGTTTGCTATTCTATTCTTGAGCATAAAAATAACAATTTCGTTAAAAATATATTTTGCAAAAGGTTCTCCTTCAAAAATGATTTGACGATTTTATTCAATTTTCTCTCATTACCATTATATTAAAAATTTCATATAACTTCCTTCTTTTCTCACATCACACACACACACACACACACACACACATACATATATTATTTTTAATGTACTATATTTATTTAGTTTATAAATATTACATATTTCTTTTCGAACTTATATATATACACATTCTTCTCATTCATTTTCATTCGCTGTGGATTTGTTTTTAATTTACATATAAATTCTGTTGTTATAAGAAATTCCAGTTTAAATCAATTTTCTATCTTATAAATAAAATCTGGAATATCCAAAATATTACCTTGTTTAAAACTATTTATTATTACTAATTGTCATTTAACGGGGATTTTTGTTTTGATTAAAGATCGTATTATTGAATATTAAAATAAATATTCGCAACTCAAAACGACAAAAATTCTGGGTCGTTACAAATTTATTATTTGACCATCCTTTTACTTCATAGATGATATTTTACCCAACTTGATTTTCTTGAATACATATGTTTAAAAACGGAGAAACATTAACTTTTTCTCAGATTATACGTAATTTAAGATTGATTGGTATATATGTGTTAGTAAACTAATTGTGCTATTCAAAATATACAAAGGAAATAAATTTCATGGTCGTACCAATGGAACACAAATCAGATGAACATCGATATAAATATAAAACATGAGAACTAAAAAGTAGTTCAACATTACATATCAAGGATTTTATAAATAAAAAATATGATATCGATGTATTAATCAATCCAATAACCTCCTGCATAATATGAAGGAAACCAAGTTTATAATGATACAGATTGAAACTAAAATAATAAGAAATCATAAGATTTTTCCCAACTTGATTTTTGTATATACTTATATTTCAAAATAAAAACGATCAACTTTACCTCTCATGTATTATAAAAAGTTTAAGATTATTTTACATCTATATGTTAGTAAGCCAATTATTCTCTATAAAATAAATGAATGAAATGAAAATCATAATTGTACTAAACGAATACAAATAAGATGAATGTCGATGTAAATAGAAAGCTTAAGATTAAAAAATAGTCAAACTTCATGTATTATAGAATTTACAAAATAACCAAAGATAATGTGATATCCATGTATTAATAAATTCAATAACCTTCTAAAAATATAAGGAAGACCATATTCATATCCATACAAATTGTAACAAAAACAAGAAGAAAACAATTTTTTTGGACATAAAATTTGAAGTGAAGATCTGCAATAATATATTAGAGCTAAAACAAAAAATTCGACCTTAAATTAAATAAAAGTAAAGATAATAAAATAAAACCAAACCTTTAAATCCAGCTTGATAGATCAGTGGGTAACATTTTTTGGAGGCTTTTAGACAATTTTTCCACGAAAACTACAATACTCAAAGCAACATACAAAAAAACAAGCTCTACAAAACATGATTAAAATGATAATTTTTTCAAATGAGTAGTAATTAAAGAACTAACGATGAATTCAACCAAATTATAGTTAGATAAAAAAATAAAGAGATTAACTAAAAACTATTTGGATAGAATCTTTAAGTTGATTTAAATTTAAAATATATATCTTAGTTTTTTTTTGAATTGTAATATACGTATGAAACTGATAGATGGGAAGAGGTGGCATGATGAAAAGAATTTAAATGGGAGGAATGTAAAAAATATGATATGGAACAAATAAGAAATGAAAAATTGTAACGATAACATAGAGAAGAGGAAGAAATCTCTACTAGATTACAAAGAAATAGTGATTATAAGTTTATCAAAAGAAATAAACGTGCATAATGATATTTTATCAAAAGGAATAATGATAACATTAATTGCTATGTTAGTGATGGTAGTTTCGTGAAATATTGAAAAAGTTTAGGGGGTCTAAAAAGAAAATTATACCTAAAATTAAGGAGAATGCACTATTTAGTCTGAGAGTGAATGAGAGATAAGAATACTAAGAGTTCTAAGCAACATACAAAAACACAATCTCTGCAAAACATGATTAAAATGATAATTTTTTTTAAATGAATCGGAATCAAAGAACTAACGATGAATTCAACCAAATTATAGTTAGATAAAAAAAATAAAGAGATTGAATAAAAATTATTTGGATAGAATTTTTAAGTTGATTTAGATTAGAAATATATTTTTTAGTTTTTTTTGAATTATAATATACGTATGAAACTGATATATGGGAAGAGATAACATAATGAAAGAATTTAAATGAGAGGAATGTAAAAAAATGACAGGGAACAAATAAAGAATGGAAGTAATGATAAGATGGAGAAGAGGAAGAGATCTCTACTAGATTACAAAGAAATAGTGATTATAAGTTTATCAAATAAAATAAACATACATAAGAATATTTTATCAAAAGGAATAATGATAACATTAATTGTTATGCTAGTGATGGTAGTTTTGTGGAATATTGAAAAATTTTAGGAGGTCTAAAAGGAAAATTATACCTAAAATTAAGGAGAATGCACTATTTAGTCCGAGAATGGATGAGTGATAAGAATACTAAGAGTCTTATATTCTCTTTCTTATAGAATAGTTATACCTAAAATTAAGAAGAATGCGCTATTTAGTCTGAGAGTGAATGTGAGATAAAATTCTAAGAGTTCTATATTCTCTTTCTTATAGAATAGAATAGATAGATAGGTATGTGATATACACGTTGAATTATTATTTTTAATGATTTATCAGAATAATTAATGATTATTTTTAATTAGATTTATTTAAAAGGTTTAAATTTAGGATCACTTGATAAATTCAAATACATAGACTTGAACGTATAACAATATAAGAAAACTTAAGAAGAATCCGTAAGTAATTGTATAAACTGTTAAGTGTTGGTATTTAAATGTTAAACGATGGAAGAAAATTAGTAAACATTGTAATCTTATATTATTGTGAAAATTTTAAGCTATATGGACTTGAATGAAAAAATTAGTTTTACCATTTCGGCAATATTATGCATATGGTACACATATTGAATCGTCGGTTTTTTTAAAGAATTTATTAGATCAACTAATGGATATTTGTTAGTTGTATTTATTTACAACGTTTAAAATTAAGATAAAGTAATTAGTTTTAACATAAGGACTTACATGAAAAGTAATAGACGAAAACCTGTGAGAAATCTATAGCTAATTGTACAAAAATATTAAATGTTGGTATTTAAAAATAAGTGACGGAAGAGAACCAATATAAGCATTGTAATAACTGTAACAAGGATATAATAATTGTAATAATAAATAATAGGATTTGAAAATTAAATATACAGAGGGAAATAAGGAGGGGGAGAAATTCCCTATAATTAATAAAAGCGCTTGAAATTCTTATGCTTTACTATTATTTAATAAATGACTATTAAAGAAGGAATTTGAAATATTAGAATTTAAAATTTAAATATATTAAGTTATAAAATGTTTAATTAAGAGAAATTTAAATATTAGAAAATTTAAATTTTAAAACTAAAATATAAAACGCTTCAATTTTCAAATTTAAAAGTTTTAAAAGTTACATGTTTTACAAGTTTGAACTTCAAAGATTTGAATTTTCTAAATTTTGAAACCTTGAAAGTTATTTTTAGGGTTTAGAATTTGTTTAGTTTTTAAACGTTAAAATTTTAAATTTATTATTGTTGGTAAAGATAACCAAAGATATAAATGGAAAAAATAACTATTCTGTTGTAATATACATTAATAATAGGGATGAATATGCTAAATATGAAAGGGCATTATTGTAATCTGCACTGCATAAGTAGTCTATAAATATGAAGCTTGATTGTATTGTAAATATATATCTCTCTCATTCAATAGAATTGTTCTCTCCCTAATTGCCTCCATTCTCTTTATTCTGTAACACGTTATCAGCACGAAGGAATGCGAATTAATTATTGACCTCAACCTGTTCACCTTCAAACTTACCAACTTCTCAGCAAGTAATTAAATATTAATTACTCTGACCATTTCTCTTCTGACCATTCCAATTCTAAGGCTATTTATATTCAAAATCCTATTATATATATTAGTGCAGACGAGTCTTTTAGAATATATCTACATACATTCTATTTCTTATTTCCTTTAAAACAGCAGGTAAAGGAATTGTTCTTGCATTTCTTTATAAACTCGTTACTTTTCCTCTCTCCAAAAGGGTAATTGTCAATATCATATATTTTTTGATAAAGCTATCAAGTCAGCACATGCTAGTTTGGGGTTCGCTTCTATATTTTTCATGTCTTTTCTTGTATCACTCTTATTTTTATTCTTTGGCTTCTAAATTCAATATTATTATTTTATTTTATTTTCCCTTTGCGGATCTATTGCCAAATAAAATTCAAAAGTTTGGAATGGAATATACGCAAAAGCTGACTTTCCATTCTTATTTGATAAATACATGAAAGTTGAAAATCCAAATGTTTGGTTTTGTTGATACAATTTATTTTTTTGGTATAGTTGTTTGATACCATGAATGAAGATTTTCCAATTTTTTTCTTCTTATCTTTAGCTGGAAACAAACATATAGTGAATGTTGTTGTGGCGAATAGTTTCACCTTATGCAATTTATTTTATGAACAGTTCACAAAATGACAAACATCGCCAAGCTTGAATTTAAAGCTTTGGATATATCTGGAGACAACTACTTATCATGGATACTGGATGCTGAGATTCATTTGCAATCTCAATGCTTAGAAAATGCCATTAAAAATGGCATTACTATGTCCCAGCAGGACAAAGCAAAGGCTCTAATATTTTTAAGACGTCATATCCATGACGATCTAAAAACAGAATATTTGACTGAAAAAGACCCTCTCCACTTATGGAACTCCCTGAAGGAGCGTTATGACCACTAGAAGACGGTCATACTTCCAAACACTAGGCAAGAGTGGTTGAACCTGAGGTTTCAGGACTTTAAGTTCGTAAGAGAATATAATTCTGCAATGTTTAGAATCACTTCTAAATTGAAATTATGTGGAGAAAAGGTGGATGACGCACAAATGCTTGAAAAGACTTTCTCAACATTTCATGCCTCGAATATACTCCTGCAGCAGCAATATCGAGAGCGTCATTTTACAAAATATTCTGAACTCATAGAATGCTTACTAATTGCTGAACAAAATAATGAATTGCTTATAAAAAACCATTCCTCAAGACCAACTGGTTCAACTGCATTACCTGAAGTTAATGCTAATTTTGCCCACTCTGGAAGAGGTAGGGGTCGAGGTAGAGGACATGGTCGTAGACATGGATATAACTCTAGCAGAGGTGGTTTTGGTGGTTTTAAAGGTAACAAAACCACCAACTTTAAAAAGCAACAAAAGAAAATTGAGCCTATAAAGAACAATGATTCAGCTTCAGAAAATAAAAGGCATTACGAGGAAGTTTGTTATAGATGTGGACGATCTGGTCACTGGTCACGTACATGTAGATCATCAAAGAAAACAGTTGAAGAATATCATCGCTCGAAGAATATTGAGGCAAATAATGCCGAAAAGTTACCTGAAAACACTAACCTGAAGTTAGATGATTTCTTCGAAGATGACAATGGAAATTTCATTAATGATGAAAATCTAAGTGCAATGATCAATGATATGACTGAGTTGATCAATTAGAAATGTCTTGAAGTTTGTGACTTTCATTTTATTTCATTAGCTTGCATCAATAAATCAGTTTGAAGTTTGTGTTCATTTAATTGTATTTCCCTTTGCAGTACTAGTAATGTGTAATGTGGATGTTGTTTTTAATCAATAGCCTATTTTAATCATATTACTTTGTTTGTTTACATTACATTCATTTATACATACAAATTTTAGTGATTGACTAATCATTGTCTTTAATTCTTAAGGTATGGAACGCCATTTGGGTGATGATATATGCTTACTAGATAGTGCAACTACTCATACAATTTTGAAAAACCAGAAGTTTTTATCTGAACTATCTAAAAATTTCTCAGCTGAAGTCTCCACTATAGCTGGATCTGCTAATATAATTGACGGGTCCGGAAGAGCCCATATAATATTACCAAATGGTACGCATATCTTTATTCAGAATGCATTATACTCAAGCAACTCTAAAAGAAATTTGCTGAGTTTCAAAGATATAAGAATGAATGGATACCATATTGAAACTATAAATGAAAACAACAAAGAATATCTTTGTGTTATTTCTAGAATTGAAAGCCAGAAGCTTATCCTAGAAAAATTTGGTACAATTTCAACTGGTTTATATTTTACAAAAATTGGCATAGTTGAATCTCACTCTATAAATATGAGCCAGAAGCTCACAAATACAAAGACATTGATTCTTTGGCATGATCGCTTGGGTCATCCTGGATCAACTATGATGCGTAAAATTGCCAAAAACTCAAACGGACATGATTTATCAAACCAATTGAATTTACCAAGTGATTACTTATGTGCCCCATGTGCACAAGGAAAATTAATCACTCGACCTTCATATAGTAAAATCACCTCTGAATCTCCAACATTTTTACAAAGAATTCAAGGTGATATATGTGGCCTAATCCACCCTGAATGTGGACCATTCAAATATTTTATGGTATTGATTGATGCATCAACTCGTTGGTCACATGTCTGTTTACTTTCTACAAGAAATTTGGCATTTGCCAAGCTACTTGCTCAAATAATAAAATTGAGAGCACACTTCCCTGATCATCAAATTAAATCGATTCGACTAGATAATGCTGGAGAATTTACTTCTCAAGTATTTGATGATTATTGTCTATCATTGGGGATTGAAATTGAACATCCAGTAGCTCATGTTCATACTCAAAATGGTCTAGCAGAATCATTAATTAAGCGCTTGCAACTTATTGCAAGACCATTGCTTATGCAATCCAAACTACCTGTTTCAGCTTGGGGGCATGCAATTTTGCATGCATCGAAATTGGTTAAAATTAGACCAACAGCTTATCATTAGCTTTCACCATCACAGCTCTTAACTGGATTTCAACCAAATATTTCACATTTACGAAAATTTGGTTATGCTGTGCATATACCTATTAATCCACCACTTCGTACTAAAATGGGTCCTCAACGACGGTTGGGAATTTATGTGGGATTTGATTCCCCATCGATAATTCGTTACCTTGAACCTCTTATAGGTGATGTCTTCACTGCAAAATTTTCAGACTGTAAATTTGATGAGACAATCTTCCCGCCGTTAGGGGGAGAAAAGACCGTTCCAGTAGAACGGCGTGAATATCATGGAATAATCCATCTATGTCTTATTTGGATCCACGTACTAAACAATGCCAATATGAGGTACAAAGAATTTTGCATATTCAAAATATTGTAAATCAACGGCCGGATGCATTTAGTGACACCGCAAAAATAACTAAATCTCACATTCCAGCAGCAAATGCACCAGCAAAAATTGATGTCCCTGAAGGATCAAAAATAAATATAGCAGCAAATGAATCTAAAGCAAGACAAAAACGTGGAAGGCCAATTGGTTCAAAAGACTTGGCGCCTAGAAAAAGAAAGTCTAATGAAAAATCATCAATTAAGGAACCTCCTGAAGAGGTTATAAGTGATCAAAAAGATCACTCAAATGAAAATTCCAATTCTCCTAGAAGCGTGGAAGGAAACATTATCCCAGAAGAGATAAAAGAAGATTCCAACGATAAAATGGTACCTAATAATAATGAGATCTCAATATTTTATACGAACTACGGAGAAATATGAGATCGAAGTAAAATAATAATTGATGATGTATTCTCATTCGCAGTAGCTACTGAAATAATTGAAGGTCATGACCATAATGAGAATAATGAGAATGATGATAATGAACCAAATAGCATAAATGAATGTCGAAAAAGACACGATTGGCCAAAATGGAAAGATGCTATCCAAGTGGAACTAGATTCACTTCAAAAACATGGTGTATTTGGACCAATAGAAAAAACACCAGAAAATGTTAAACCAGTAGGTTATAAATGGGTATTCGTTGGAAAACGAAATGATAAAAATGAAGTCGTGAGGTACAAGGCACGACTTGTCGCACAAGGTTTCCTGCAGAGACCGGGTTTTGACTTTAAGGAAACTTACTCCCCTGTCATGGATGTCATAACATTCCGATATTTGATAAGCCTTGTAGTTTCTGAAAAACTCGATATAAGATTAACGGATGTTGTGACAGCTTATCTTTATGGTGAATTAGATACCAACATTTACATGAAAATTCCAGATGGATATAAATTGCCTGAAGCAAAATCAAAGTCCATGTACTCATTAAGACTAAGACGATCACTATATGGATTGAAACAATCTGGAAGAATGTGGTATAACCGTCTTAATAAATATTTGGTAAAAGAAGGATACGAAAACAATCTCATTTGTCCATGTGTCTTTATAAAGAAATCGGTAAAGGGATTTGCTATCTTAGCAGTTTATGTTGATGACATAAATTTGATTGGAACTCCAGAAGAGATTGATGAAACAATAAATTACTTAAAGAAGGAATTTGAAATTAAAGATCTTGGCAAAACTAAGCACTGTCTCGCTCTACAGATTGAGCATAGTACTAATGGCGTATTAATCCATCAATCAAACTACATTGAGAAAATTCTAAAGCGTTTTCAAATGGATAAAACATATCCACTTAGTACGCCAATGGTTGTTAGATCTTTAGATATTAAAAAGGACCCTTACCGCCCAAAAGAAGAAGATGAGAATGTGCTTGGCCCGGAAGTGCCATATCTTAGTGCCATTGGTGCATTATTATATTTGGCCCAATGCACAAGACCAGATATTGCATTTTCAGTAAATCTTCTAGCAAGATACAGTTCAGAACCAACAAAAAGACACTGGAATGGTATAAAACATATCATGAGATATCTTCGTGGAACGACAAATTTGGGTTTATTTTACTCTAACACAGGCATTAATCCAAATCTAGTTGGCTATGCTGATGCAGGTTATCTTTCTGACCCACATAAAGCAAGATCACAAACTGGATATGTATTTAATAACAGCAATGCAGCAATTTCATGGCGATCTACAAAACAAACATTGGTAGCAACATCATCCAATCACTCTGAAATACTAGCACTACATGAAGCAAGTAAAGAATGTATTTGGCTAAGATCACTGATTGAGCATATTCGAAAAAGCTGCCAACTTCCATCAGTAACGGAAAGGTCAACCATTATTTATGAAGACAATGCAGCTTGTGTAGCTCAAATTCAAGCGGGTTACATTAAGGGTGATAGGACGAAACACATTTCTCCTAAATTTTTCTTCACACATGAGCTATAAAAGGATAATAAGATAGAAGTGAAACAAATCCGATCCCAAGAAAATCCAGCGGACTTATTCACAAAGGCGCTCTCAAAATCAACATTTCAGAAGATGGTGTACAAAATTGGTATGCGTCGGCTGCATCAACAAACTAATTGAATAATGCGTTATAATCCAGGGGGAGCGTATGAAATACGCTATAATGTACTCTTTTTCCTTCGTTAATATTTTTTCCCATTGGGTTTTTATTAGTAAGGTTTTAATGATGCATTACCTTGATCCAGAAGAATCAACCCTCATAGTAACATTATAAAATATATGTTACTTAAAGATGAAATCATGTTGTACTCTTTTCCTTGTTTATGATTTTTTCCCACTGGGTTTTTCATAACAAGGTTTTTAATGAGGCAATTACTCTTATCATCTTTACATACGCATATTCAAGGGGGAGTGTTGTAATATACATTAATAATAGGGATGAATATGCTAAATATGAAAGGACATTATTGTAATCTACACTGCATAAGTAGTCTATAAATATGAAGCTTGATTGTATTGTAAATATATATCTCTCTCATTCAATAGAATTGTTCTCTCCCTAATTGCCTCCATTCTCTTTATTCTGTAACATATTCTAACTTTTAGGACTAGTAATAAAAAGGAAAAACTGCTGAACACAAACGAGCATTGATTGTTCTCGTTATTATTTTAGAGCTCAGAACTTATTGCATAATACAAACGCACCCTAAATCCTAATACTTCCGGTCAATTATCTTCCTGCTTTGTGATAGAAGGAAAAAACCCAGGAATCAGAAGATTTAAAAGAATCTGAAATTGAAGAGAAAATAAATCTACTCGCCTCTGAATCCTAGATTCTTCAATTCAGGTTTCCTGCTGCTTCTTCGTATTCCTCCTCCTTTTGTTTAATATAATTTTATTGGTGAATCGAGATCGCGATGCTGAACTAAATCTATTGGACTTCAATATTTTTATTCTGAAATAGGATCATACGTTTTACGCGGGTTGCGATCCAATTTGACTCTTGGATCCGGAAGGCTACAATTCCTTCCAAATCGCGTTTTGGAACGTACGATCTCGCGATTTTTGCAATCACTGGTTGAGACTAGAAAAAAAAAGTATAATATTCATTGGTTTGCAAGGTTATACTGATAGGCCCTTTGTCTTTTGCTTGATTTCTGGTTATGGTCATGATAAAAGAAAGAAATGCTTGCTGTTGTGATGATGAAACAAGTGACTGTTGTAGTTGTTTATAATTGAATTGGAGTTGATGAGTTCAGGAAGAAAGGGTTTGTGAGTTACAAAAACAGGAGTGAGGATCTGTTGTTGTAGAATTGATTATGGCGAGGGAGATTAAAGATTTCAAGCACAAGAAAATTGAAATAAAGAAAGTGAATGCACAGGAAGTAAGAAGGGTGAAATGCAGATAGATTTGCATAAGAAGATAGATTTGCATAAGAAGATACACACAGAAAATTAACAGAAATGATTTTGAAGTTTCCTAAATATTGTTCACACCCTTTACGTGCATACATGCCCACGTATGTATATAGAGAGTTAATTATAACGGCTCTAAACTAACCTTATTTACTCTAGTTACTGAATTAATTAATAATAAATACAATGCAGGCCTAAATACTTCTATGCATGCTTGTGCACATGCACAAAACTTTCACAACTGATATATCTTTTCTTCATCCCCTGAAGCTTCATTTTCTGGAGCAATGTCAATCATCTTCTTTTCTCCACTGCAGACTCTACTTCCGGTGAACTCTGGTACCATTTCTGATGTTCTATGGCCTGAATCCTGACATTGGCAGTTTTTTGCATTTTGCTTTCTTGAAACTAAAACTGGGCATAACATTTCCCTTCTCCTTCAAAACAACCTTGTCCTCAAGGTTGAGTCGAAGCTTCTCCATCCATTTCAGCATCCTTATACCAAGTCAACGAGCTACCACCCCGAGTCGAATATGAATATCTTCTTTTCATTATAATGCTTTCCTTGAAGCAAAGGATCTGTATTATGGGTTAAAAAATTCTCATGCTCTATGTATGGTATTGCCCAAACAACAAGCTCTTTCATTTTTGCTTGACTGGAATCATCAATTGCTTTCCTTCCAGTAATAATTTCCAAAAGCACTACCTCGAAACCATATATATCAGATTTAGCAGTCAATCTATTCGTACTAGCATATTCAGGGACAATATATCCATCTGTTCCTACAATAGCTGTTCTAACATGAGGTTTATCACCAGCTGGTCCTTCTTTAACCAAGCCAAAATCTGATAATTTTGCATGGTAACTCACCCCAAGCAATATATTAGAACATTTCAGGTCTCTATGTATAACTGTGGTTTGTGCTTAAGATGCAAATATTCCAATCCATGGGCAACCTATAACACTGTTTTCATCCGTGCATTCCAATCTAGAGGTACAATTCTTGAATTACATCTGAAGAGATGGTCATCCAATGGTCCAAGAGGCATGTACTCTAATACTAAAAGTCTTTCAAAAGGATCGACACAGTATCCAATAGTACTAACGAGCTTAGGACGATGAAGCTCGACTAACATCCTCGCTTCAGCAAGGAATGCTTGTAAACCATGATGGCCATCGGCATTACTACGAAGCTTCTTTATGGCCACAACCTAAGCAGTCTACTTTAAGATTCCTTTATAAACTGGACCAAATCGACCTCTTCTCAACAAATGATGTTCACTGTAATTATGGCAGGCGGCAGCCAATTTTAAATTCCCACTGGCATGATTTCTCTTATCATCTTCTATTAAGTTGTATAAGTTGTCTGGACGAATGACTTCTTTAAAACATGAATTTTGTGAATCTTTCAAAAGGATTGACGGCTTGCATTTCAATTTATGACCTGCATTCCAATGCTTTGATTGACATGCTTCAGAGCAATATCTAATTCTTTCACATTTACAACAAATCTTAGACCCCGATTTTCAACATATAACATATAAAAATTTTCCGTTGACTGACATTCGAGTATTGTAGACAATCTCTGAATTGTTTCTTCTAATTTCTTGATGGAGCCAGTGGTGCAATTTAGAAGATGGGGTCTGGCATTGGATGGCGAGCTTGCATCCTTTTGAATTGTTGCTTTTTGAAGGCTTTTAGTCGGAGATCTCCGATATGGTGGTATGTATGGAGCTGCTCTTATATCTGCAGGTGGGGTTTGATCAAAACTATGAAGTATTTTAGTGAGATTTCTAATCTCTGGAAAGAAGGAATATAAGGGGGTTTCTTTAGCCATGTTGTTGTGGATGAATTCTTGTTACTTCTCATTTCTTGAATTAAAGAATTAAAGTTGCAGTTAAGAATCCACTTGACGATTCATTTCTTGACATTTTTCTCTCAGGGTTTGATGCAATTTTTGATGGGAGTTATGGAGTTTTTGCTGTGCTGCTTGCAGTTTTGCTGATGCATTAGTGGTTCTTTCGATTATGTGTTCTTGCCTTGCCCAAAATTCATTTTCATCATCAAGATCAGGCTTAGAGAGATTGCTGTTGTCTTGGTGGCCATTTTCATGATTGTTGGAGTGATGATGTGAGGTTTCTAGCTCGTCAGGCTGCTCTGACACCAATTTGATAGGCACTTTGTCTTTTGCTTGATTTCTGGTTATGGTCATGATAAAGAAATGCTTGATGTTGTGATGATGAAACAAGTGACTGGTGTAGTTTATAATTGAATTGGAGTTGATGAATTAAGGAAGAAAGGGATTGTGAGTTACAATAACAAGAGTGAGGATCTCATATTGTAGAATTGATTATGGTGATGGAGATTAAAGATTTTAGGCATAAGAAAATTGAAATAAAGAAAGTGAGAATGCACACGAAGTAAGAAGGGTGAAATGCAGATAGATTTGCATAAGAAGATGCACACAGAAAATTAACAGAAATGATTTTGAGGTTTTCTAAATATTGTTCACGCCCTTTACATGCATATATGTCCACGTATGTCTATATTGAGTTAATTATAACGGCTCTTGCCGAATTAATTAATAATAAATAGAATTCATGCCCAAATACTTCTGTGCACGTGCACAAAACTTGCACAACTGTTATCTCTTTCCTTCATCACCCTGAAGCTTCGTTCTTCGGTGCAATGTCGATCATCTTCTTTTCTCCACTGCAGACTCTACCTCACCTGAACTATGGTACCATTTCTGATGTTCTATGGCCTGAATCCTAACATGGCAATTTTCTGCATTCTGCTTTCCTGAAACTAAAATTGGGCATAGCATATACCTTTTGGTTTTGACTTTAACAATTACAACTCTAACAATGGATAAAGTTTTTTTTATTGCAACGAGATCCACAACGAATTAGATTCAAAATCAGAAGAATGGTTAACGATAATTTAAGCATGTACGTTGAAAGAAACAAACATTTCATAGTTTATTGAATGAAGTTATCATGATTTGCTTCCGAAATATGGCAAGTTGTATGGTCAATTGTAATTTGATACGAAGACGAAGAAGATGTATTTTTGGCTATTTCATCATTTTTTAAACATTTGTGTTTATGCTTTGCATCACCATCCATGATTGTTGAAGGAATTAAAGATAAAATTTTGAAGAGAGAGGAATGACATATAAATCACAAGGGAAGAAAGTGTCAGTTTTGGTATTTTAGCTTTTAATTTATACGAGGTGTGCTAGGGATTAGGAAGGATATTACAAAAATTTAATGGGTGTTTTGAATGTTGGATATATGAAGAGCGAATAATAGTGTTTATAGCAAGGTTCAAGATTCCAGTTTCCGTTTCGTTCATTTAGATTTTTGTAATTTCAGTTAATTTCAGAAATTTTGGTTATGATCAAGCTTCGAGAACTCGGTTTTGGTTTCAGTTTCGGCCATTTGAAATTGTATTAGTTTCGGATGATTTCATAAATTTCGAAAGTTTCGGTTTTGTTTCGGTTTCGGTCCAAATTTTGGCTTTCAGTAGTTTGTTAATAAACGATCTAATAACGATTTCTGTAGTGTTTGCTTGGTTTTCCATAGCGTACCTGTAAATTGAGAAAATATTATCAGAAAGTGTGAATATAATTATTATAACAATCAAATTGCACTTACTATTTAAACAAACAAGCTAAACTAAATTAAACAAACTCCTTTAACTAAGTTATTTATTAAATATAAACAGCCCAACCCAAAGTATTGAATAATAAAACTTTATCAAACCGCAACTCATTTCAAATTTTCAGCCCAGCCTACTATTTAAACAAACAAGCTAAACTAAATTAAGCAAACTCCTTTTAACTAAATTATTTATTAAATATAAACAGCCCAACCCAAAGTATTGAATAATAAAACTTAATCAAACCGCAACTCATTTCAACTTAATAAAACTTGATCTCCCCGTCCTCTTTCATAATTCACGTTTCCATTCCCAGCGCTAAATCGCGATTTCCAGTTCACGATTAAAAAAAATAAAAATAGGAAAACGTGATTTCCAGTTCTTGATTTAAAAAAAACACGAAAGCGTCTGAAGAAGAATCGCGACGTCGAATTCAGATAAGGAAGAAGAATCGCGACGTCGAATTCAGATAAGGAAGAAGAAGTTACCGTGCTGTGAGTATGTAATTGAAGCACTGTATTTTATAGGCTTTCAGCTTGTATTAATCATTCGCTTTTCCCACGCTTGGGTGAATAAAGTTTCTGATTTGATATGTTATTCGATTTCTTTTGATTTTTGGTTGCTTTCGGTCTTCATCCCGCACTGATGGTTTTAATTTTTCCAAGCAAAAATGATTCGATTCTTTTTTTTTTTCCCCCTAGATCCGAAACCCATTTTGACTGTCGGTTTCGGATCGTGCACGAGCGGTAACGGTCCGATACCCTCGAAATTTCGGGGTAACGGCCGAAACCTCAATCCTTCGTTATGATTATGTTTCATATTCGGCACCATTTTTCTATAAAAATACATATATAGATGGTACATACTTGAATTTGAAAATAAAATGTACTATATATTATATAAAAAAAATCACATAAAAAATTTGATTTTAATTTTTTTAACTTGTTTTCTCATATTATTTCCACCGAATTCGGTTAGAGTATAACAATTTTTTATTAAACTATTTGATCATTTGTCTAATTTTTATTTCTTGTTTGATTTTGGTTTATCTAATTGTTTTACATGTTTATTACAATTTTTAATTTTCTTTCTTTTAACTATTTTTCAGCATTTGAAGGGCAAATCTGAAATTCAGACGGAATTGGGGTGGAATTATCGGAATTTCGCTGGAAGTTTGAACCATGGTATTACTGCTATAAAATAGAAATCATTATCAGGATAATTGAATGATCTCATTTATGATGCCTTTGCCTACTATCTACTTCCCCGCCTCATCGCGTTTGATGTCAGCCTGATCTCAGTCTCTGAAGCTCCTCTTGTCAGTATCTGTCTTCAGTTCACTCTTTAGCCCAACCCATTAGTAAGTAGTAACAATGCATAATTTTTTAAATATTCTCATTATGTAATATATATATATATATATATATATATATATATATAAATAATATGTTCACATGTTATGTGCTAGATTTGTGTTGCTATTTTGCTTGAATTCCGTTAACAGTAATAGTCTTTACTGGTTTAATGTGTTTGGGGTTAAAATTTTGTTACATACTTTCGTTTAAGATTGATAAATATCAGGAAGCAATTAGGAAATAATAAACCAATAAGGGATCAATTTCATATTATTTTCAATAATAATAATATTATTAACAAGAATATCTTGTTAGGTTTTATTCAGAGAAATGGAATAATCGTCAAAAGAATTGTGCAACTATATAGCTAAAGAATTCTTGCTATAGTTAAACGCGTCTTAAAATTTCAAGATGATTTATATAATCAAAAATTTATTATTAAATTGATCACAAATCTGCTGAATATACGTTTAACAAAGATTTTAAACATGATGTGTCTAAGCAGATGCTTAGGCTCATTTAGCTCCTTTTAATTTTGAGATCCTTCGTAAAAAAGGTGAAAGCAATAGTCTTTTTTATTTTCTTACTAGTGAAATTTTACAGGATCATGATCCCTCGAAGAAAGGGTAATTCCACTTACAGAGGAAGATGTGGTAGATGTAATCTTCCAACATGGTGACATAATACTAATAGCCGAAATTATTGCTTTTAGCTTATCAAAAAATAATATTCCTACAAATAAAAAGATATTTTATATAAAGAATTTACGGTATTTATAACTCAGAAAAAATAGTAAAAGACCACATATCAGTCGGAATCATCATATGACGGTATAGTTGGTAACGAAGACAATAAGAAAAATATAACCTTATATGAAGAAAGTTCCCATAAATAATTAATACTTCTTTTAGAATTTTTTGATTTACAATGGAAAGATGATCCATGGTCCTTAATACAAAGGCACCTTCCTACAACACCATATAAACAAAAAAAAAACATTGAGTCTTTTAAAAGCCTCCGAGACATGCGAAATAACATATTATACTTCAATGAATCTCAATGTTTATAATTTTAGTAAGATATTGTCAAAAGAAGAATAGGGTTTATCTACCTTAAAGGAGAAAGAATACTTTCTACATGATAAAAAGATCTCAATCGGATATAACTATTGAGACTATGTTGAAAGGTTTAATAAAGTATTCTTATATGAAAACGTCAGGAGAAGACATTCTTAGTTTATCAAGATTTGTGGGGAAATTTATAAACGACTAATACCAAATTGATTTCCAACTAGTGGATAAATTATGATTCATCTATCAAAAATTTTCCTGAAAAAATAAAAGAATTATATTCAGAATGTATGGACATTTCACCAAAGATAATTGGAAATAATGAATCAAATCATTGAATTGAAGGAACGTATGCAATGTATTTCTTTATTGAATTTTCTATCACATGGATCTGAAAATGGACTAAAGAAGTTCGATGCACCCAACAAAGAATCCAAAACTCAAAGCATTAGAATCCGAAAGGCATAATTGAACTTAAACTGACCAAAATTTTATAGAAGTTTTTGACCTGAGGCAGCATTATAAGACAGCATTATAAGAGTAGTGCCATTATTTGAGTTATGAGCTATCAAAGTTTTTTGTTTGGAGGAGGCAAGAGCTACTTTATTAAAGTAGTGATGTCATATCAGTTTGTCGTCTTCCCCCTCTCCTTAACATCCTTTTTAATTTGAGCAAATCTTAGGACAATATCCTCTTCGTCTAAAGTCAGACTTTCATTTTATGGATTTCCTGCAATCTTGGATGAGGATGTCATTGAAATGTCTGATTTTATATCTTCTTTTTCTAATTTTTTTATTAAATCCTTTTTTATTTTCTCAATATAAGAATGCATAATTTTTTCTACGGATATTATCCCATTCTGCATTTGCAGTCTTTTAGCAACGTGTTGGAACAAACTTGGAGATTCTCTCTGTTATTTGAATGCCTTCTGTTCTTGATAGTGTATTTTTTTTTAATATAAAAAATTATTTCTTAGTCATATATTTGATCTGTAGATTTATCAATTCTGGTAAATTTATCCGAGAACTTCATGAAAAAACACCTTAAACAAGGAATTCTTTGTTGGGTATATCCAACCTCAAGGAGTCCATTTCCAGATCCGTGGGATAGATAATTCAACAAAGAATACATTGGACTTGTTCCAATGATTCGATTCATCATTTCTAATTATTTTTGATGAAATGTTCATCCATTTTGAATATAATTATTCTCTTTTTTTAAGGAAGAATTTTTATTGGTGGAAGACAATTAATCCATCATTGAGAAAATCAATTTGATATTTGTCTTTCATAAACTTCTCCACAAATCTTGATAAACTAAGAATGCATTCTCTTAACACTTTCATATGATAATACTTTATTAAACGCTTCAATGTGATCTCGATATTTATATCCGATTGAGATCTTTTTATCAGATAAAAAATATTTTCTCTCCTTTAATGTAGATAAACTTTATTCTTCTAGCATAATAAGCCTTTTGACAATAATCTTACTGAAATTATAAATATCGGGATTTGTTGAAATATAATGTATTATTTCACATGTCTCGGAGGCTTTTATAGGACTTTGATAATATATTTTTTGTTTATGGTGTTGTATCATGATACCTTTGTATTAAGGATCATGAATCATCTTCCTTTGTAAAAAAAATCTAAAAGAAGTATTACTTCTTTATGGGGATTTTCTTCGTACGAGGTCATATTTTCCTCCTTATCTTCATTACCAACTACACTGACACATGATGATTCAGGTTGATTTGTGGTCTATTTTTTTCTGAGTTATAAACTTCATAAATTCTTTATATAAAGGATCACTTTTATTTATAGGAATATTATTTCTTGATAAGCTAGAAGCAATATTTTCGGCTATTAGCTTTCTGTTACCATCCCGGACGAGAATATCACCTCAACCACCTTTTACTCTGTAAGAGGAATTACACCTTCCCAGGGATCATGATCATATACAAGAAAATAACATATTTATTGACATTTTATTTCATAAGATCTTTTGGAGATAATGGTGGTTTTTAGTTTCCATGATTTTCATATCGAATATTATTAATTCGGGTGATGCTGATTTCATTGTTAGAATGCTGTTTTCTAAATCTAAACCGGTGTAAAGATATTTTAAATAAATCCAAGACAAGAATGGTTGATTGAATTAGCAATAATTTCAATTTGAAAGCCTGTCCCTGGAAATTAGAATATCGAAATTTGATTGAAGAAATTGATTTCAAAAATGCAAATGGGTCATTATTTACTTTGAACTTCGTGTAGAAGTTATAATCTTGATTGTGCAAGAGAAGGTATTATTGATTTTATGCTTTCTTTTATTCAAAATTAAGAATATTGATATTATAGTGGAACGCGGTGCACGAGGCTCCGCACAATAGCGGGCTCTGGAGAGGTCGATGTTATACGCAACCTTTCCTTCGCATTGCGAAGAGGCTGTTTCTGGACTCGAACCTGGCCGTTCAGATCACCATGCGGGTGACCTAACCGTTGCTCTAACTCCACCTCAAAAATATTGATATTATAGTAAAGTTCAAAAACGCAGTTTTTAATGTATTTCATATTAAAGAGAAACTGAAATCATATGTCCTGAATGCACTTATGTTACAGCAAAAAAAAAACTACATTAGCTGAATGAAAACGATAACAGAAAACCTTCATCTATATTCACATTTACCTATTTCATTTCTAAAATCTTTTAGACAATTTGTCTTATTCAAGGGTGAGTGTTTAGTCAACTTTAAGATGAAACTATGTTAGAAACAAACAATTGGACTGAACTAATTCCAAATTGTTTATTTTTCCAATTGAATCAAATTGCATTTTAAAATATACTTTTATGTTATCATACTTTTTGTTTTGAAAGCTTAACAGACACGAAGAGAAAAACAAAGTTATTTATTGCTTTAGTGTGTATTGAATATTGTTATGGCTAAGAGCATCCATCACAAAGTTGGGCATGAACCTTATTTGCCAAACATGCTACTCCTTGCTAGCTGGTGGAGAGGTGTCAGTACCTCACTTGCCTGAGTTTTAGAAACTCGGGTAAGTCTGCCTTAATTTGTACATGTAAATTAATATGTAATATTATGTTATATATATATATATATATGTATTATTAATTTAGATTAGTTTATACATACATATACGTACATATACATACATACATATACATACATACATACATATATAATATTATATTATATAGCATATGAATTTACATATATAAACCAAAGTCAACACACACACACACATATATATTGATCAACCGAATATTGGGTGTCTATTTGACGTTAATGGACAAAAAAGAAGTTAATTATTACTTATTAAGTGTGTGTTGAATATTGTTATGCTTAGAGCATCGCTAACAATGCAGCAACAAAGTAGGATAGTAGTCATTTTTGGCGGACATGCTACTCTTTGCTACCCCGATGTAGAGGTATTATTGCCACACTTACCTGAGTTTTAGAAACTCGGGTAAGTCTACATTAATTTGTACATTTGAATTAATATGTAATAATATATATATATATATATATATATATATATATATGTATATATATCACCCCCATACGCGTTCACACACACATATTCATAGTTATACTATATTGTATATTTATCGTTAATTTAAAATAATTTATATAATATATTATATAGTATATTAATTTACGAATATAAACCAAAGTTAACGCACATGTATATGTATGTACATTTGTAGGGACGGCTATTATGGTTGAATCATCAAATACTCCACCATGCTTAACCATTTACATGGTTAGCGTTACAGTAATGGTTAAAGATTTTGATACCGTAGTTAAATCATACCAATCATACATAATTTCTCCTTATATTGTATTTCACAATAAAGAACGCATTTAGTAATTTAAGTTAGAGAAATAACTTGCACACTAATAATATATGACTTTCATGTATAAATAACAAACCAATTCGTGAAAAAATTAGGTCCATTGACATTACTTATTATCAACTATAATACATATAATTGATAACTTGTATAAAAAGATTGAAGTTTAGAAACATAACGGTTAACCATTATAAACGAAAAATGTAACGGTTACAAAATTTTATAATCATCGACAACAATAGCAGTTATGGTTAGAGGTGATAATAATGGTTATCACAATAGTAACTCCTCTATACGTATGCATCGATCAACTGAATATGTGGTGTGTCTAGATGACGTCGATGATATGTTAGGATAATTTTGAACGTTTCTTTGATGAATATGCGGTGAGAACTAAATTTGTTTATAAATGTGAATTTAAACAACAATTTGTTTAACTTATACAATTAATTTTAAAAAATTAATGTTAACATAATTTCAAAACAAGTGTTGCAACAAACTATCATGAATAATACATATAATATAATTTACGTATGTAATATATAATTTACCTATATGATAAAATTTAGTGCAAATTATGACCCGCCCCTTATTTTCAAGTTTCGTATTTGAAAAACTCTTCTAAAAAACATATTGTAAATTATACCCCTATTTCTAATTTCAGCACTTCATTTTTTCCGGAAATTAAATACGAACTTTAATCGCATCTTTCTATAATCTAAACTGATTTTTTGAATATTTGCATAAAACTCTGCAAACATTTGCAGTTCAAAAACTTCAAATATTTGCAGTTCAGAAACTTCAGAGTTTTCGGTAATTATGTTGAAATTTAAAAATATGGTTTTTTTTTTTAAACTTGTTTTTGAGGGACGGCCATGTATTTTGAAAATTAAATAAGATGTTTTACAAAAGTTACCTAAAATTTATTTGTTATACATTTTATGTAATATAATTTGTACATTTGTATATATATAATAATTTAACTAATATATATATTTATATGATGATTCGTATAATACATATATGCATGTATTTATGATTTATATTCATAATATAAATATTTATGTATCTTAATTTATATGATTAAGACATGTTGACCCGTCATGCACAAAAAGACAGGTATATGGACTTACTTGAGTTTCTGAAACTTGGGTAAGTCCATGCTACCGTGTAACTAGATTTAGCTACCTGGTAGCAAAAAAAAGTGGGATATTACCCCCACTTACTACCTCATAGGGTAGCAAATGACCTTATGTTCTTATGAGAATGTTAATTTGTTTTTATATTTACCATGTATAATTAATACTTCATGATTGCACATTGAAAATGGAAGATGTGACTTGCGCAGTTAAAACTCCGCTAAAGCCTTGCTAAATCGCCGTTAAAGCGCTCAGCCCTCTTCGACAACTACATTTTTACAGTTTAGTACTATTAAATAGCGGATCCGCTTAAAATTCCGCTTAACCTGCTAAATTAGGGGATTTTATCATCCGCTTTAGCAATCTTAATGTAAAAATGATAATTTGACCAATTCATTTCTAAACCAAAATCAATTAAGTTATGGTGTAAACATAACTTAAAGGCTCGAGCGTCAATACAAGTTAGAACACTATTTTTAGCCCCTAAGTCTGAACTACATGGATCATTACATTCTTGGATTTTGTTATATTAGAGTAGACTTTGTTATATTAGAGTAGACGATGCTACTTTTTCCTACACCATTGATTTGTGAGTGATGACATGCCATTTTCAAAATTGAATTTGTCTCCAATATAGATTTTTGGATCTCTGCTTTATCCTCGTTTTATTCCTGCTGGAGCTTTTCACCTCCATCGTTATTGAACCGCTAAGCTCTTTAACTGCAGAGGATGTGGTTGATATCATAATAATGAAGCTTTAGTATTTAATAAAGCAAGTTAATTTTCTTACTTTCTACGTTTACAATGATAAATCAATAATTGTTAATGCGTGCCTGCTGGGCACACATTAACGTTACCCAATTTTCAAAATATAAAGACTAGTTTGACTAATCAGCTAATTTACAAAATAATACCTGACTTATTGTTTTTTGCAAAGTATAAACACATTTAGTATAATAGAAATGCAAAAGTTACAATCTCAAGTTAAACTTTGTAATTACAATACTAAATAAGTTCTCCATATTGTGCTTGATAATCTCCTATTGCATAATCGGTTTGTGAAAGATTTCTTTATATTATTTGTTAGAGAAATAAATGATTTTTTTACATGAACATGGAAGTTTTTTTCCTTTTTTTTATCTCTCCAAGTTATAAATACTTGAATCTAGCAATCACGATATAGATTGCTCATATCATTAACATATATTTTTGTTCAAG
This sequence comes from Allium cepa, assembly GCA_030765085.1. Lineage (NCBI taxonomy): Eukaryota > Viridiplantae > Streptophyta > Magnoliopsida > Asparagales > Amaryllidaceae > Allium > Allium cepa. The sequence goes on along the minus strand of CM060937.1, from coordinate 325,614,804 downwards.
ATATGTGACAAGAATAAATTTAATAGAAAATTGCAAAATAATGTGTGTGTGTAAAGAATCGAGTCAAAATGAAGCCTTCTGGCAATTTCCAAAATGACCTTTCCCATGTTTCATATGCTAAAAACAAGTAGGGTTGCTTATATCAATAGCCTTTCCACGTTAGAATCATTTCCCATTTTCCCACGATCATCTCTACTCTCTATAATCATTCTTCGCGGTCCACATTCCTTAGCTTCCCACTTTCTAATGAGATGTTGTTATCGTCAAAACCACTTAACTAATCGGATTCTTTCCTACCATCCACTGCTCTTATTTCAATTGAAAAAGGTATTATCTTTAATGGTTTTAAACGATTTACATATTCCCCCCAATTTGTTGATTTTGATTTGATGTTTCAAAATAGCTTGTCATCAGCTTTTGTTAAACTTGGTTCTTCAGCATGTCTTGAAGGCTTTTTAGTTCTCTGATTGAAGCACTCGTGTGTGTATTGTTTATTCTTTAAATTTTTATAAGATCTAATAAATGAAAATTGGCTTTCTTTGGAATCCTAACTTAGGTTAATTCTTTATGGAAATTAAAATTATGAATTCTTGTAACAAGTACTGTTATAGATCAAATTCTGGTTACAGTAATAAAAAATTCATCATGATTGGATGATAGTAATATATGTCAATCAATTTTAATTATAATCAGTTTAGGTCATTTTGGGTTAAAATATGAAATTGTAGCTTGATTTATAACTTGGAAAGAAAAATAATTGTATTATCCTGTAAAACTTTAGAAATGCGATGTGCTATTATATGTCATATATGATCTTAACCAGCTTAGATTATTTTGGACTCAAATGCGATGTACCATTATAACCTACTGTTGAAATCAGGTGAGTAAAATCTAGAGGAACGTCTTTATTAGAATTGCAAGAGCTGAAAACAAAAACTCAGGTGAAACTTTAAATCCATCAAAGATGACCAATCAAAAAATGGGGGAAAATAGTTCTTATTAGAAAAACAAATTTCTTTTAAAGAATCAAAGGACAAAAAACTAATTTGAAAAGCATGTAATTGTACGTCGGAAAATAATGTCACTAAGATTCGATTTGATATATCAATGACAAAAGAAGAAGCATATTTGCTTTAAAAGCCATTTTTGTTTATTCTTTTGTCATCGATATATTGGATCAATTCTTATTGATATTATTTTCCGCCTTACAAGTAAATGCTTCTCAAATTAGTCTTTGTCATTTGATTCTTTAATAGAAATTTGTTTTTCTAATAAACTATTTTCCCCATCTTTTGATTGGTCATTTTTGTTGTGTTTAAAACTCCAATTGACTTTTTGTTTTAAGCTCTTATAATTCTCATCATGACTTTCCTCTATATTTCAATCACCTGATTCAAAACCAAAGGTCCTCCAGTTTTTAACGGTACAAACATACTACTGAATAATTTGATGATTTTCCAAATAATTTGTAAATTTGTCCGAAGTCATTAATTAAGAGAGTGGTAAGCCTATTTCTTTTTGCAAAAAGATATGTTTATTTATTTGAATTTCTGACATTCGTTTTTTATGCAATTGTTCAATTGTCAAACGACAGGAGTTACTATAAGACGTCGGAGTATATTATTCCTTTGTATGAATTGGCTATACATCAATATTTTTCTTGTGATTGATCTTTGCACTGGTGCATTTGAGAGGATTAAGCAGTTAGAGTCTAATGGGTTTGTGTTTAATTTGACGATTGTTGCACTTTTACTGCTGTTTAAATAATTCACACACTTGATGTACACATACAGAGGGCGGAGCCTTGTATTATAATTGTTCTAGGCTGTTTGATTTAGTAGATAGTAGAGTAACACAGTTCTGTCCTTTCGCATATACGCGAGGGATGAGCCATATAATTTCAGACACGGCTTTGAAGTACAGTATTATTTATAGGTAAACAAGAAATGTTTGACCGATAACGAATAAAACTGTACTTCAAAGTTGTGACTGAAATTATACGGCTTATCCCTTGCGTTTACACAAGCATTAGTATAACTCAGCATTGTACCTGTGATGTAGAATATGAAAAAACGTGCTTAGCTCACCTGCACACCATGGTATTTATCTCTGTGTGCGCGCGCACAGACTCACACAATGTTTTCAGTAATATTAGTTGGCAGAATTTTAGTTCAACTGTAAACCAAACCCAGTGATTAATTATTTTTATAATTGAAATTTATTGGCAGCAGTAGGTAAATTATTGAGTAAAAAATGTCAACATCATCTGGAAGTGAAGGGCAACAACATCAACAAGAACAAGAGCAGCAAGTAAACCATAAAGAGAACAAGGACATGAAAGAAGAGATGATGGCACATGTGAGCGCTTTGGAAGCAGCCCTCCTTCCATGCCTACCTGCACGGGAACTTCAGGCTGTCGACCGTTCGGTACACTCCTCACATCAAAGTATGTTATTCTTTTCGCTTTACTTCTAATTTGTGATTTTTTTTTTCAAGCAATTATGGTTTTGTGAAGTATTTATATACTAATTGAAGCAATCATTTGGTAGAAGTCAAATAAGGATAGTGTATTAGTAATTTGTTTTCCTGGGTTCTGTACGTGTTCTGGATGGTTATGCATAAGACATCATCTTTTATAAAGAGGACAATAACACCATAAAAATAGCTTAACACCATTTATTTACACTTAAATCTTGTTACTTAATAGTATCAAGTATGCCTACACTAAAGTCTTATTACTCAAATACAAATATGCCTAACATGGCTGTAGTTTGAAAGAGTCCATTCCTTGGCATTTCAATATCATTTTCTACAATTAACGAGACTTTAAACCTTTTTCTAAATATATACAGATTAAACATGTTACATTGTAAGTTGTATTTAATTCTTAGGCAACCTATGGATACTCAGTTGTGTCATAGAGTTACATAATCCAACACCAATCTGTATCAATAATAGATATTAAAATAGATTAATTATGCAAGATATTATGGTCAATGAAATAGATTTGATTTCTTGTTGGTGTTGGGAAAAGAAAAGAAAAGGCTGAGCTGGCTTCTTCTCTTCTCATTTTATTGGTCAATGAAATAAATTGTTGCGCTGGGAGGTTGTGAGAGAGAAATGAGAATGCTTTGAATTGCAAGAAAAGATGCTTAAAAATGAGAATGTGAGGAGGCAAATAAGAAGTGACACCTATAATGAGAAAACTAGAAAATACAGGCTTACGTGATACCGTCGCGTACAAAGAAGATCAAGTGACACACTAGATTCGGAGAGGAAAATACTTGGATCAAAGGAGAAATAAAGAAAGGAAGACCAATATTAATATAGGAAGAAAATATTAAGAATGATCTGAGAAAATTTAACTAAAGATATGAGTAAGGTTTTTGAAAATGAGAACTCATGTTGCCATCTCAATCATTTGACAAAAATAACATACAACGACGACGATTTGACCTAGGATTTTGTGTATTGAGTTATACTCTTATGATCGATCAATAAAATAGCCCATAATATGTAAGCATTACGCGTAAGAAAATTATTAAAGATAGAAGCTAATACTTTGTTAATACCAATGATATAAACATGATTGTATGCCGCTTGACTTTATTTGGAACAAAGGTAAGCAAGAAAATCAAAGATAGTTAAGGTCGCACAGCCGATCCGATCCAGTGGATTTCGATCCAATCCAATTTATAGCTGGACCTTAAATTTTTGATTCGCATCTAATTAACTTGATCTATAAATCCAATTTAATCCGATCCAAAATTTCTTAGATTGAATTGGATCAGATATTGGTTATTGTTCGTGTTAAAATTTGTTGAACTAACATACTTGGGGACCGTTTGTATGAAAGTCATTAATTATATGTTAGGTTTATTTTATCAAATACATTATTTAATATATTTTTTAGGAATGTTTGTTTCTACTATATAGTCTACAACGTTTAATTTTTATTGCCTAATTAAATTTTATTATGGATTCGTAGCATTTTTATAAAATTTTGTTTGTGTCAAAATGTATGTTAATTGAAAGGATAGATTATCTTTTTGTTGCAAATTAGACGAAATTAAAATTAAGTATAGAATATACTGTAGTATAAAATTATCGTTTTATAGTCTCTAATTGAATTAAATCAGATAGAAAACTGTTGCAATTTTTATTTTATAAACATTTAACTCAATAAAATTAGAACGACTCGTATACTTAGAAAAACAAACCACCTCTTAGTGGCACGACAAGAGTTAAAAAAAAAACTATTTTAAACTGCTGAAATATTAACCTTTTAAATGAAATATGATAGGTATAATTTAAGCATTTAAATTTTAACTAGTTAATCTTTAAAATATGAAAGAAAGAATAAATATAATGAATTTAAAGTTTCAAATGAAAAATATGAAAAACGTACAAATCAAAACTAAGTGAAAACTAAAAATGTCCTATGTTAGAAGAGATTTTATCAAAATCAATCAAAATTTCAATTTTAAAATAATAAAACGCACATCTTGTTTTTGATAATTCAAAATAAGTTGGATAAGCCAATTGGTTTTCGATTATAATCCACTAACCACTCTGCTATTATTAAATTTCTATAATTTAAACCCGATCCGATCCGTTTTTAAATTAGATTAATTTTTTTAAATTGAATTGGTTTCGATCCAATATTTTTTGGATTTGATCCATTGGATAATCGATCCATGTACAGCTCCAAAGGCAGTAACCAAAATTCGAACAAAATTTTGGCACGAACCCGATCTCCATCGAGATGCAACACTGGAATTAAACCACAATATGGCTAGCTAGAGCTGTTATGGTAACGATAACCGTTACTGATACGAAAAAATCATTACCGTACTGATAATATTGGTAAGTCAAAAAATGACTACCAATACTTTACCGTTGCCGTTAGTAAAAAATCTCGTTGATATATCGATAAACAGGTAAACCGTTGACGGGTAATAGTAAACTTTCCAATACATAATGCCATTAGAATTATGTTTATTAAAATTTTGGTAATGATAAAAAGTAAATATATTGTTACTAATTCAACACCATTTATGCTTATAAAAAATATTTGGCTTATTTTAGTTCATAGAGAAAAATTCTTGATTCATCCCAAATTACTTACAATAATGTAAAATAATAATCTTGTTAACCTTAAACATTGAAGTTAATAAAGCCAAAATGAAATATAATTATAAACAATACTATAAGCATTGCTTGAAATCTAATAAACCTTTAAAAAATTTATGGTTAGGATTAATAAAAAGCAAAAAAACAAAATTAATATAACTGGTAAATTTACCATTACCACTAGTATGGACATTTTTTACCGTCAAACCGTTACCATACTGATAACACCGACGGACGAACGTAGCTCAATATTGGTTACCAATTGCATGCTATTGGTATGGTAATGGTAAATTTATCATTACCACAGCAGTCCTATGGATAGCAATCGATTGGTCGAAAAACTTTTTTCTTCTTCTTTTTATTTGCAGTCGATGTGGAAAGACATGCAAGAGATTTTATGGAAGCTGCAAAGAAGCTTCAATTATATTTCATTGCTTTACAACGTGAGGAACAACCCACCAAGGAAGAGACGGTTAGAAAGGTAATGCAATTATCGCTCACTTGAAACTGAATTGGAAAAAAAAAAAAAAAAAAAGATTTCTAAATATGTGAATTTTGTTTTCAAAAAATTTCAGGAGATATTCACGTTGGAGCAGGAGCTGAAGACAAAATCTGAATTGATTGACAAGCAAGAGAAGCTGATTTCAGGGTGGAGGAATGAAGTTAAAGCTCAACTTGATAAACATGTCACAGAACTGGAAAGAGTCTGAAATCTTCTGTTTCATGTATTTATATATGTATTCTAACTTTTTATTTACATCCGGCAAAATATTTCCTGTAAACATAGAGAATTGTGGAGTCATCAGAATTCATGTTTGTGTTATAAGTCATTTATTGTTTTATGTGGAGTTCATTTGATTTGGTCCAATTCAGACTTCTTATGCATCTTTTCCCCTTTAACGTGCAACCAAGAGCATGTGATTTCTGTTTATTTTTTTTAAATATTCGAAGTATGATTTTATCTGCAATACGTAGATAATAAGTTTTGCACGTCCTAATTTGGTGATCATTACGTACGCTAAACAAATCTGTTATATCACACTTTCAGTACATACTTTTCAGGTTGTACCAGCATCACAACTTCATCTTCTACCAAAGCACACTATTCTTATGCACACCACAACAGCTCAAACATTCTTCTATAAATTGATCACCCACTATCCGACATTGCATTACAAAATAAAAAATGGAAAAGATAATATTGTTCATGCTATTCTTAGTTATGAGTTTAGCTGCAGCAGCGGTAGATTACATGGATCATGATATGTCACCTTCTGGTCCATGCAAAGGCGATTTTAATGGACTGACAAAGAATTGTGCTTCGTGCGTTCAGAAGCCAGGTCCAATTGTTCCTCCTTCAGCTTCATGCTGTAAAGCAATTCAAGGATCAGATGTACCATGTATTTGTAAAAATTACATAACAGGCGAAATTGCAAAACTTGTTGATGTGAAAAAGCTTGTGTATGTTGCAGACAAGTGCGGTCGACCTTTTGCCCATGGCAGCAAATGTGGAAGTAAGTGCCACTGAAAATCCCCAAAATATATGCAACATACATTCTCTAAACTATATGCACATAGTTAAATCATATCATATACCATCAGAAAGTTCATATTTCACTTACAAACTTCTAGAGCTAGACTGAATTCTCTTTCTCAACCGAAGTACTGATTCTTTAACATATTTACTTTTTTTATTACACTTTGCTAACAAATGCGATGGTTCACAGATTTCACCATACCAGCTTGAGTTGGGAACCATGATGCTAAAGGAATAAATACGAGTTTGCACTGATCTTTGTATCTATTACTACATGAAATAAGATGGTTAAATAAGACAGCAATCACTTTACTCCCAATCTGTGCAAAATTGTGCTGTAAAACTACAACACAGAATGTATTTTTCTAACTGATGTTATTATGAAGTAGCAAACCATTAATTGTACTGAGCACCAAGGGAACCTCAAAATTACAACATAATATTAATATCCTGTATAAACTACACATTGCACTTCCAGTTGCAAAAATATAGTGAAAATAACAACAGCAACGAGGAGTCGATTTTCCAATGCTACAATTCATTGTATTAACTGGTTATGACTAGTTGACAACAATATTCAATCAGAAAAGATTGAATTCTAGTGAAATAAACCCTGCTCTATGTATTAGCATTCACCTCTATAGACAATCATATTCATGCATAATATGTGGGATAGAGGATAATCATGCGATGCTTTATGAAAGGATTCGCAGTAACAAACAGAACATGCAATTGTTTTAGAGAGCCTAATTTAATAAAGGGCATCATGGAAGAAAATGGATATTCAGTCTTGCCTATGACTGAAGCAATCAATCTCTAAAGCAAGATATTATGTTATGGCTATTATAACTTATATTTGAAGAGATTACGAACACAGAACAATAATGAAGCTGTCTAAATATTTTTAAATGGTCAAGGAGAAAAGAAATTTGCTATAAGATCATAGCTCATAGGCTTATCATCAAGTAAAAAGTCATGTATACAAGTACTCTGGCATAAACAATGATCGCCTGCACAAAAATATTCATCAAAAAAGTACAAATTAATTCAAAATGATCAAAGTATTGTTTATTTTTAGTCCCGAGAAAAATATTACAAAGACATATATAAATTTCCTCTGTAAAATTTCAAATTATTTAAATACTCTAAATCATAAATTTGTTTAGGAAATCAATTATAGTTACATTTCAATACAATTTCATTAGAAATTCACATTAAAAAAAGCAACTTTGTAAAAAGCTATTTAAAATTGTATTAAATGAAAAGTGTAATCTAGCAAAAATATTATTGAAATAAGCTACTCAAATCTGCATGAATTATTGGCTATTTGTTATTATATTAAAAAACGATGAAAGAACAAATAACCAATACATGGTTTTGATTATTTGAGTTCTATAATCTAGTACTTATCCTTGTGGATATTCATTCAGTATACAGACTTCACGTACCGAGATTTACATGTATGTACCAGGGCACTTCGGACTGAAAAAATATATACCATCAATTTAATTATGATGTATGCAAGTAATATAGGAATTTAGTGAATTAAACCTTAATCCTATGGAAAAATTTGGACAAATACTCAATCAACAATTCAACTCAACAGAAATATGATTGCAACACACACACACAAACAATTGCAGTAAAGTAAGACTACATTATTAAATGGTTCCATGATCGCAAGATTGTGTACCTTGAGAGATCACAAATAACTGAGCACATGATATAAAAACAATGACGGAGAAACCCATAGATCAATATAACTGAATAGTTCCTCAGATAAAAGAATCAGAAGAAGCTTAGAAATGATATATGAATCTCTAAGTATATCAACCATAGGATTAAAGTGATATTTGTTACTAGCCGTTCACAGATTTTAACAATTAAAAACATACCTTTTACACGCTCTTCAAAGAAATTTGATATTAACATTATATTTTTGCATACACGGACCAGTTTCTTTGATATATAAAATAATTCAAATAAAGGCCTGCAAGTAGATAAATGGTTTTCAATTTAAACCAAGACATTCATATATGCAAAATGAAGCCGAAATCAACACACTTTTAGACATAAAAGTCGAAGCATAAAAAAATTAAGATACCACAATAATTTGTATCTGAGTAATGTTGTTCAACAAACATATAGATACAAGATATAATCAACGATCTAGAATACAAATAACAGCAAAACTTGTAAGAAAACAACACATGGTAGAGAAAGCCCAATAACACGTTCAACGGAACACTAGTTACCATATGATATTAAGATATTGACATAATAAAGAAAATCAAATAACATGCACACATTTTAACAGTAAAAATTGACAGCACTTACCGGAAGCAAGTATCAACTCACATCCTTTAGCCTCTTAATCAAAGCATCTAAAGACTTCTTCTTTGGGTTCTGCTTTGCACCCCTAGTACCGAAAGTTCCAAACAGTCTCTCCGAAGGATCCCTGTACTTATCTAATACATTAAGCAGCTTTTTATGATCAAGCTTATTGTAACTCCTTTCTCTAATAACCGGGTTCATGAAATGGTCTGGGTTATTGCTGATTAATAAATTAACCAACTGTCTTGCCTCACTCAAAGCCAATTTTAATTTGTTGTCCTCCAACTCGCCTAATATTTGGGATTGAGTCTCCGCAAATGATTCAAAAAGTTCAAGATCGGTGTTGATTCCTATTAATGCATTAGCATTAAATCTTTTCAAAGAATCACTAAGAAACATGCCCATGATTTTATCAGATATATGGCCTAGAATGACTTGTACCACTCTTTTAAGTACTTGAACAGGAAGTATTTGTTGAGCAGTTGAAACTAAAGTTTCCAGATATATAATAGCATCATTGGCATATTCATTACCACCAATTGGAGGTTCATCAGCCATCCAGTTAATTGAATCGACTGAAAATGTATCATCGATTTTCTTTTTGAGTAGATTTAACAGAAGTTCTTCAACTGCATCACGTGATTTTTTTAGCGGAAATTCTCTACGATTTCTTTCGGCTATTCGAAGTGGGATTCCAGAAAGCAGAGCAGCATGGCGAAAAAAGAAGTCACAGGCTCGCTCTAAGACAGCCATGTTGGCAGCAACCTACATATATATCCATAATAATAGCAGGTTGATATTAAACCATGGAAGTGGGGATTCGATCTGGAAATGATAAAAGCTAATACTACTATTAGGTTGCCTTGCATCCACAAAAAATGGGTATGAGCAATATTTAGAAATTTTCCTTCTAAGATATTGAACCATGGGTACGTGCATATAAGCAATAAAAATGGAGTCAGTCCACTGTCGATGCATGGGATTTAACCAAGCCTTATTTAGAAATTTTCCTTCCAAAACATGTATTGTTTCTATACATCTTGGATCTAGTAGTTCAGCTCCAGTTACACTACACAAGAGTGTGTATACCGCACTTATAAATTATAAAGTAAGAGTTATAGATTGGAATATGTTTGTTGCCTATGCTATCCTTGATTAAGAAAATATGTGAGGAAGTATATTAAGAGTAACAAGAAGCCAGAAATAAAAGCATTAGTAGTCAGATATGTACAAGTAATGTTTTAGAAAAATAGTGTTGCTTCCTGTAATCAAGGGATATCAAGTAATTTGTAACAAACAGCATGAGGAAACATTAAACTTGAATAAGAAGTTTGATATATCGGAGGAAGCGTATGACAACCAATTTTTACCTTACAACATGTAGGGGTGTCAAATGGGTTGGGTTGGGTATAAATGGGTTGGGTTGAAAATTAACTCAACCCATTTAAACAAAAAAACATCCAATCTATTAGACTCATTTATTAAATGAGTAAATCCAACTCAGCCCGTAATTTCATGGGTAAGACCAACCCGACCCATTGAACTCATTTTGGTTGAAACTGTAGCAGAAACGATAGGACCCATGTAAAGATTCAAATTTGATTTGACTAATAAAAAACAAACAGATATAAAATAATTCTAATTCTAATTCTTACGTTTTGAATTTCGACAAAAATCATATTTTCAAAATTTGAAATTTTAATTCTAACTTTCATCAAAATTCAATTATGAGAATGTGGTCTGTTATTTGCTAAGTGCAACCGTTGGTCACCACAGAGAACTAAAACATGCGTTCACAAGGTGAAGTATTCGAGTGTTCCATATTGTTCGTAATTTAGGTGAGAGTTCATCAGTCAAAGTCTCTCCCGATTCCAAGTTCGTAAGAAGAAGTTATTGCAATCTAAACAAAAAAAAATAGTGGTTTCTGCCTTGGCGAATTTCAAATATCAGGATATAATATGTTATTTTCTAAGTACAACAGTTAGTCACCATGAAGAAATACAACGTGCATTCACAAGATGAAGTATCCGAGTGTTCCATATTGTCCGTAATTTAGATGGGAGTACATCAGTCAAAGTCTCGCTTGATTCCGAATTGGTATGAAGAAGTTATTGCAGTCCGAATAAAAGAAATAGCGGCTTCTGCCTAGACGAAATTCAAATATTGGGATGTAGTCGGTTATTTTCTAAATACAACTGTTAGTCACCATGAAGAAGTACAATGTGCATTCACAAGATGAAATATCTGAGTGTTCTATATTGTCCGTAACTTAGGTGGGAGTTCATCGGTCAAAGTCTTGCATGATTTCTAGTTAGTACGAAAAAGTTACTGCGGTCCGAACAAAAAAATAGCGGCTTCTATCTAGACGGAGTTCAAATATGGGAATGTAGTTTGTTATTTCTAAGTACAACTATTAGTCATCATGGAAAACTACAGTGTGCGTTCATTAGTCGAAGTCTTGCCTGATTCCGAGTTAGTACGAAAAAGTTACTGCAGTCCGAACAAAAAAAACGGCTTTGCCTTTTGATGTTCAAGTATCTGAATGTATCTGTTATTTTCTAAGTACAACTGTTAGTCACCATGGAGAACTACAGTATGCGTTCACAAGATAAAATATTAGAAAAATTCAAATTTTCAAAATTATATTTTTGAATTTTAAGTTTAATAAATTGGTAAATTGGTTACCCATTTATAACCTTATTAAAATGGGTCAACCCAACCCATGACCCATTTAATAAAATTCATAAATGGGTTGATCCAACCCATCTACAAGTAGGGTAAATAGATTGGGTCATATTTTAACGGGCATGTATGGGAAGAAATATGTTCTTATGCCTTTTATCAACATCCGGGATCAGCTATACCTCTTTGTCATATCATTACGCAAGATCTCAATAATTTCTAGAGGTGTACAATTCAGAAAATGCAATCAATCTTCGTAGATATGTCTCTTCAATTCAAAAGTAACATAATTGAAAATGAACTTCTGCTTTATTTTATTTTTTTGAGCCATCAATCAATTTGTTATTAAAAAATATACCTCAACAACCATAACTCAAACTGTTATGAGAACAAGATGATTACTGTCCATGTAGAACGAGGCAACCATCACTTAATTACTGTCAAGATGTTTCTACTGACCAAAGCGTTATGAGAATAAGATGCGCACACACACATTTACATACATACATAAATGCATACATGAAGAGGTGTAAAATATTACCTGCATTGCCTGGGAAACATCAAGGGATTGAGATTCAACGAGCTTAAGAAGAGAATTATCGAGTGCTTCAACAAGTAATCGATCAAGATACTTTTTAACCACAGCATAAAAATCAAGCTGCCCTCCATACGACATGAAGCTAACTGAATCCTCAATGAAAGACCTCACAATCCTACAACAATCCGGAACCGTAGTAGAGAATGGTGCCACAAATGGAAACGCAGGCATGATATCACTTGTCTGTATCTGAAACGACAAAACATTCATTGAATACTCATATTCTTTTTTCATCACCATTTGATTTAATTGATCAGCAACTAATGCTTCTGATATTTGCCTTTTACAATCGTTCAACAACAAGTCGTGATACTTATCTCTATGCTTACTCAACACTTCCAGCAAGGGATCAACTGCATATCCGTACCTTCTCAAAGTCACCCCCAATAGACTAACGTAATCTTTAATCAGCAACAAATGATTTGCTGTCATCATCCTTGAAAATTGCTCTTCAAGAACTGACACCATCTTCGCAACTGCAGTTTCCCATAGCGAATCCACATCTAATCTACTAACCAATCCACCACCTGTCCTTAGAATCCGATCCTCAATAATGAAAAATCCAGCAATCTGAGCAAAAAAGGTCTGATGTGACTCGAGAAATGGTGTCATAGATGAAACCTGAAAATCGGAGGTCAGCTGCAATTTCCTGTTCTCAAAGTAATACTTCTTAAACCTATCTTTCAACCCTAAAGTTTGATGGATATGATATGCCCTGTAAAGTGGAGTCAAATCAAACCCTAAAATCGAATTATTCATATCGACATCGTCGTCGTCATCTTCATCCAAGGCATAAATCAAATCCCTAACACTCAACCTTGCCTGCTCCTCAGCCTGTCTTTGCTTCATCCTCAAATCCTCTTCCCTCTGCCTTGCAGCAGAAGCTCGCCCGATAGCAATCTGCCCCAAATTCCTGCTTGCAACCCGAATCTGCACCATCCAATCTGAAAAATCTTTATTGATCTCCTTCTCCACGTGCATCCTGACTGCTGGAATATGCTTCATTAGCATATTTCTCAAAGTCGGCAGAGGAATTGCATCCTTCTCCACTGCGTCCTCAATCTGATCCACAAGTTTCAACGCCATATAGAGATTTCCATCGATCATACATTTATTCACCCTTTGACACAACACGAGGACTTGAATACAAACAACAGTGGAGGCATGAGCGTTAGATAAATTCTCAGAAAGAGAAGAAGCTTCGAGAAAGGAATCCAAGGCTGTCAGCAGCGGCCTGGCGGCGGACTGAAGTGAAGTATTAGAATCGGAAATAGAGGACTTGAGAGATTCGACTTCGGATAAAAGAGATCGTAGGTCGTCAACGGCGCGGATGAAATCTTGATAGTGGGACTTACAGACGGACTCGATCTCGGACTCTTTGGAGCGGGTGATGAGCTTAAGGTTGTGGAGAAGGATTTCGGGTTTGGATTGGGCGAAGGCGGAGCGGACGAAGGGGGTAAGGTCTTCGGAGTTGGAGATGGCGGTGGAGAGGAGGAGGAGGTCCTGTTGGTTTTCAGGAGTGGATGTGGATTTGGGTTCGGGAGCGACTTTGCGGCGCATAGCTAATGGCAGTAGATTCAACAAGGAATGGGGGAGAGAATTCAGGAGAGATGATTGACTGGTTGGAGAAGTTGGTTGAATGGCCGTGGAAAGCGGAAATTTCTATTTGCAATTTTTAACTAAGAGCATCTTTCAATGCAAAAGTTAACAAAACCATTGTTTTGAACACGGTACCAATCGTCTAAGCGATGGAATGGTCGGAATCATGCACATTTTTCCATTATTATTATAACATAGTTCAATTTGATTAAAGTATATGAGATAATAATCAAGCATACAATTATCATTCCAACTATGGATCATGTTTCACATTTTACAATAATTCATAACATACTATCTATCCCACAGTAGATTACAACTTCGCATATTCTACCTCACAAATTACAATAGTTTAAGCCTACCCTCTTACCGAGTACCTTCACAAACCAAAATCTTAGCTTTATATAGATTGCATAGGGCACCCAAACTTGTGTCAGCAGCATCTCCGACCAACATAAATTCAAGATAAAAATTTAGCATTTGATATTTAAGTGCCCATTAAATATACGTCTCACATACAAAGGTCAAATAATGGCCGATTTTCCCACTAGCGGCTCTTTTACTTCACACATGCACTTTAATATTTATTTTGAAATGTTAATAAAAAGATCTTTTACCTGGTGGTTAGTGTATGTTGTTGCTTTTCGAGAAGGCAACAATTTGAATTTCACGATCGTCACATTTGGTATCAGAGCTAGTATCTAGTCGTAATTGTACATTGCAATGTTGCAAATCCATACATGTAAATAAAACACTTTCAATCTTCAAAATACATCACAAACTACGCTACTTCTTTCATTAAAACTATCAAATCTCATACCAATTTTAAAATGTGATATGTTTACGCAAACATCAAATTCAAATAATTTAACATTTGAAGATGATTGAGGGCAAATTGAAATACATCTTAGCTTGCATCATCCAATCCATGGCAAACTAAAGAAGACTACGATTTATGTTACATATATTGTCATTACATATATTGCCGCTGTTTTTGAATTAGAGGAAGTGATCAAAGCGGCGAAATTTCTATAAAAAAAAAACTATGGATCGCTATAATAAGAATCATTTGGACAACACATGATCCATGTAGTGGCCCACATTCGATTTAGAAAGCTTAATCAGGACTCTCAATTTCACGAATCATAGATTTACAAAATGAAGAAACCGAACCCTAGTGGATGAGAGGAGAAGATGAGTTGGTAGGTTTTTTAATTTTCTTTTTGCATTGACTATTTCATTTTTTTTTGTTCTGCAATTAGAAAATTTAGATAATATGGATTTTTTGAAGTTATTTGCAAGGGAAAATGAGAATAAAAAACCTTACTATTACCAATTTGGAAACTGTTACGAACTGTTGGCTAGTCAACCAAAGAGAAACTCTAACAACGTAAAAACAAGAGAGACGTTCAAATCAAAAACAAAGGTTAGAAGAAAGCATCAAAATCATTATTCTATTCTAGTCCAGTAGACTCTTCCAACAATTGTATAACTTACAAGGATTAAAATGGCGTGGATGTGGCTATTAGGAGAATTGATGAAGATTCTAAAACAATGAGAACAAAAAGTTGCAAAGAATAACAATAAGATAATTGAACACTTGGATTCTCGTATACGCAAAACCCAAGACAGACAAGCAAGAATAATATTGAAAGAAGCATTCCTAAAATGAAAAGGCTGGAGGTGCTGAAAAGGTTTGTGGATATTGAGCAAGAATTGATTCTTGAACGTCAAAGATACAAGGCCATGGTTATAGAAAAGAATTTGACAGGGATGAATGAACATACAACAAAATATTGAATGAAGTGTAAAAGGAGAATTATTTATGCTAACATGGGTAAACCATGGTGTATTTTAAACCAAACAATATGTATTCTTAAATATTTTCTTTGTATTAGTTGAAATGTTATGTTTCTAATTTCGTAGAAAAGTAGTAATGTATCTTCAATACTGTTGATTAGATTTTTTTAGCCAACCTTGGAATTATGGTTAGATGGGGATATTAGCAAAGGTAAGTTGCTAATATCATAATAAGAAATGTAAGATGAGGGGTTAAGGAGGAGAGTTATATTTAAATCTAGTAAAGTAAATAACGCAAGATATAGATTAGTTCGTTCATGGCAAAGATTTACATCCACTACTACTTTTATTAGTTGATATTTCAGTTATAAGAGAACTATTACAGGTGGGTTAAAATCTATTGCTTATCAAACTAGAGAAATATTTATCCTTGTACAAGTGCATGTGAATCTCTATTTATAGTTATGGAGATCATGCTTCCAAGGGCTCAAGTTGAAGCTTTGGACCATAGGTTTTCTTGTGACCATTGATGATGATATACGATTTAGATATCAGCCAACCTAGGATGCCGGGTGGGGAAAGTGGTTTGGATAATGGCTAGCTAGCGGATCATGCCAGCTTATGTCAGAAAGGAGATATGCGACCAAAGAGCTATGAATAGTGGCTCTGTTGTCCCATGGGCTGCAAAATACAAAGGATTATTGTTGCATAATGATGTTTTGGTCAAATTAACGGTGTCATTTTATGTTGATCTTGTTAGAGGAACAATACATGTTCATCATCTCTTTATATAGGGATAACTAGACAATATGTCAAATGTCTATCGGCCATGGCAAACAGAGACGAGCATAAAGGTTGGATGTCTTATTTAAATGATGGGTAGGAGAGAATGAGGAGTCGAGTAAGGATATGGGAGGCGGGGATTCCTTGTTGCGACCCATTCGTCAAATAACAAAATGAGAGCGAGTTGCCCGTGAGCCTCTGGGCTTTTTGTTGATAACGATGGTTTGGTAGGCCAATGCCTGAATTCAAGAGATAGGGGCTGCCATGTTTTTGTAGGTCGAACCATTAGAAACACGCATTCAATTTGGGTCGTATCTATCCTTTTTCGGGCAGTATGATGCGAGATCATATTGTTAGGACCTTAATTGACAGGCCCATTATCATTTGCAGTAAATCCAAGCAACGGTTATGCTTAACAATTTACTAGATACTAGTTATTAAACAAAATGCTTTTGTTTTAGAATCTAATAAAAACAAAGTGCAACATAAGCTGATAGATTAATACAACATGAACCAAACTAGCCTTCTTTAAAAATAAAGTACAAACATGAAGTAAATAAGCATAAACGTATATGTACACTAATAAATTCCATAATAACTCCAAATACAATCTATTAGATCTTTCTGTAGCCTATTATGTAGTGATGCATTTCAATATGCCGGTTATTGGTCCATGTGAATGTTGTAATGTTCTTTGATTTGCAGGATGTCCTCTCGAAATAATTATCGCATCTAGTTAGAACCTTCGTATTCATAATGATGTCATTCTATAATGCCTCTTTTATCTTTGATGATCTATTATGTAGAATTATACAAGTAAACATGATTTAAGTCAACTTGATTCGTTTCCATAATCTATAAGGATTGTGAATCATGACAAATCTCATTTGAATTACCCCAAATGCCTTTTATACATTTTTCCTTTATTCCTCTTGCACATCAACAGCTTTATCTACTTTGATGTCAGATTTTGAAACTTCTTCACAACGGTGCTCCATTTTTTTATAAATTCAACATAGGAGTTTCGACCGAATATAAACAAAACGGGAGTTTCTAATAATGCAAGATCATTAAACAAATATGATCTCTCACACTTATATCATCATTAAAATCGCCATATTTTGAATAAAGTATGCCAAGTCCATAAATCATATGGATAAATTGCTTCCAAAATAATAGCTAGCTTTTTTTCTTACCGTTATAATCTTCATGATCTGTTCTTTCATTTTCAATGCATATAATCAAGACTTCCTAACATTCCTGGTCATCCTCTACTCTCATGCATTTCTCTTATTTTTGCAACATCTTCTTCATTTTGCTATCTTAAGTTTATAGTATTATAAACATTCACCATAGCTTGATAGAATATTTTAGAATTTCCAATGTAATACTCTCGGCGATCCAGTATGCATTATCTAGTGCATTCATAGGGGTACCATAAACTAACATCCAACACCGATCCTTTTTTGATGCCCGCACAAACCCTGCATTTTTGAAGTGTTTGGATTTTGAATAAAGTAATCATTATCGTCTTAAATACATACCAAAATCCTCAAGAGAAAATATCGTTGCATTTTAAATTTCCTTTAGAACGTATCTAGTCCATATGTTGGATTTGGTTTGAAGCAGTCTTGCATAAGAGTTTCATGGAATGCAAAATAATTATGATTAATATGTTCCAGACTAATGAATGAGCCACCATGCTTTCCAAATGTTGATCTATAAATAACAACTCGAATTTTTAACCCTCATTTGAAGCACCGAAAACTAAGAGTATTAACCAAAAATGAATGATTCGACTACCCACTGATCATATAATATATGATAGAGTTAGGGGTATGCCCTAAGGAAATTCTGTAGTTTATTGTAAATTATTACCTTTATAATAAATTCTCGTTCGAAATAAAAGATGTTTTTCTTTCTATTATATAATTGTCATATTGTGGTTTGTTAATTAGTTATTTAAGTTAAGTATATTTAATAGAAAAATCCTTGAATGATATGTTATGTGATAGTAATTACAATATATTGTAATCATGAGAAATTTATTACATTATAAAATATTATATTATTCTAAATATTCTAAATCAAGATGTTTCAAGGTAGAATATCAATGAGACTAGAGTACATAACGTTCTTCAGATGTTGAGCAATGTATTACTCATGGCTGTTGAGGGCACCAAGGGTCTACATAGTAATAGTTTTGGATAACTATAGAATGAATCAATCAAGAGTTTTACATTAGTTAAAATAACTAAAGTCAAACAGAGAATTTCAAAGTGGCAATATACACAGTCCTCTCGACTTGAGAATAGTGTTGAACTTCAACGTGGACACTCCACTTTGATTATAGTTAAATCATGGCACGACATCCATTGAATGACTATAGTTGGTCTGAGTTGAAGAATTGAAAGCGAAACACTATTCAATAGCGAATTCATCTCCTTAGTTATATGAGGTTAATATCACGGTCAACTATAATCAATACAAAGTCAAAGTCTCTGGATAGAGCAGTTTGGTTAATAATAAATTATCACTATTGAACCAAGGACTTTGTATTTGGACTAAAAAAGTTGAACATCGATGATATTAAGATTTTAACCATGACCAAATTCCATAAGTCCTAAAATAGTATAGTTTTGATGAAATAATCGTTACTATCGTTGTAACGACCCGCCTTTTTGGACAGTTTAAACCGACGATCAAATACACATGCCGATTCCAAACCATTCAAAAGGGCAGATGGTTATTGGGGTAAATAAGAAAAGAAAAGAAAGAGAAATAAAGGAAAAGAAACAACACAGAATCTCGTAGTGGAACGATAAAATATAATAGTCAAATAAACAGTTCATGAAGCTGTTTACTATAATTTGACAATTATTTATACAACATTTATCAGAGTTATACATATACAACAGAACAATTAAAATAGTGCAGCAGATAGCATGATGCAAGGGTAATAATAGTAATAGTATACCAAATCTTCGTCTTCATCCTCCAGAATAGATCTTCAACAATCTGAAAAACTCAGGACTGACCCGAGCGTAATGAAAAGACAAAACACTCGAGTCAGGACTAAAATATCCTTATGAAAGTTAAATCGATCGTAAATAAATATGAGTGTAATGGCGTCAGAGATGTTTACGGGGTTTGACATCTCATATCCAGTGTCAACATGCGTGCAATAACTCAAGAGATGTTACGGGATTTTCCATCTCTTAAGGATCCGTTAAACTATCTATTATGTAGTAATGTACGCTAAGTAGATAATGCCTATCAGTAATATAAAGTATCAAAATAGCGTTAAGGCGTTACCATAATCCCCCTTAACACATTTTTATAATGCCATAGTCTATACAGCACCGTAATCCCCACCGTAAACTGGTGGTTATTAGTGGGTACCCCATAGGTATAACACAAAACAAAACGTAGTGGTCGCGAATAGGATAATCAGTAGACAAGGTACATGAGGCGATACCAACTAGGATACTAGTAGTTGCGTGATCCGGACTGATGTTGAGCATAGCCAGCGGCTACCCCAACACCGCAAAACAACACTCCCAAATCAAGGGGTGCACCCAAATCGCATCACAAATGTAATAGATATGGTATCAAAGAAGTGTGTCCGCTAGAGATGGCGAACCTCAATGGCCCGGCGCGGCTCCTGTTTTAGTCATGTTAGGGGTCATCCAATATCGTTCTCTTTCTTCAGTCAACGCGTCACCAAACCATCCATTTCATTCTGGATCAACACTCCGCGTATAATAGTTATTAAAGTGGTTTTCGGTATCGACAGAGAGTATGTCCATATCCGATCCCGGTCTCTTTAATTACTACGTATTATTACACCATTGGTTCTTTTACATTTCAAATCGATTCATAATTGATATCAAAATATCATATTCGCTTCAAAATCAAATCCATTTCAAATATCATCATATCTATTTAAAATGTAAGGTTCCATTTCAAAAATCATTTTCCGTCTGAATATCTCATTTCGATTTCAAAATCATTTCGAATTTCAATTTAGGTTGCAACTTCATTTAAACTAATTCGTATTTAAATTCAAGATTTAAACATAACATTTCACCTTATTAACCAGCTTGGAATTTTAGAAAATATTTTTAAGTAGTTTAAAAGTAGTTTAAATAATTAAAGTAGTTAAAAACACTTAAAATCTTTAAATGGATTTCAAATAGATAAATTAGTTTAAAATAATTTAAATTGGGTTAAGTAGATTAAAATAGATTAAAATAGTTTAAGTATTTAAAGATGGTTTATATAATAGAGTAATTTGGAAAACAAAATGAAACAGCTTCCAAACCAATCCATTTCAATTATAACTTCCTAATTCAAATCAATTTCAATTTCTATTCTACCGATTCAATTTCGATTTCAATTCAAATCAATGTCAACTTTGTCTTCAATTCAATTCAATTCTACATTCACCTTTAATTAATTCAATTTCAATTTATATCGATTTGGAGCTTGATTTTTCAAAATATCAAGTTATAACACTTAACAAAATTATCCTTCAATATTCAAAATTTAAATCCAAGTTTCAAATATGATTCAATTTCAAGCTCAATTTCAAATATCATTTTTTGTATCGCTTTTACGTAGTAATACTCAAAGCTCAAATTAAGGTTCAATCTTTAAACAAATCAATTTTCGAAATTCAATCATATCCCGATTTTTAATCTCAAAGTCTCAACTTAAATTATTTAACAATTTCTTTTAACCAAATTTTATTTCCACATTCCAAACTCAATTTTTCGATAAATTCGATTTTTATAAATTTATTTCTATTTATAACTTCTAAATCAAAACATTTAAATAAATTTCAAATCGACGATTTTAAAAATTATTAATTTAGCCAATTCGGTGTCCGTATATAATTTTCTATCCTATGGCCAAGTATTATTTATTTCAATTAAATGTCAGGGATGAATATATATATCACTTAAATCAAATCACAGTTCATATGTATGCATAACAGGATATATATAAGCAAATAAACATCCAAACATTTAAATATCAACCACTAGCATACATCGAAATACATCATCCAATATCAATACAATTCACGGCAATTTCATAGTTATCAATGTCAGGTAATTTAATCGCAATTCAATTTTAATTTCAATTTAACTGTCAATTTAATTTTCAACGATTAATTCAAATGACAATCTATATGACAATTAAATTTTGTCAAACAACGACAAATAAAATCATAACACTTCATAATGTCAAATTTAACTAGCATAAAGATATTTAGTACGTTGTGAGCGTTATAAAACACTCACCTTGATTTCAATGTAGTTCCAGCGTTTTATTTCGAATAAAACTAAACGAGCGTTTAATTTTATCCGAAATTTCCACTAGCTCCAAACGGCTCCAATCCAATTCCATAGCGTAGAGCTCATCCATACGATTCCAACGCAACTTGTTTTGCAATTTTTTTCGATCTCGTATGACAAAGATACAACGTTTTAAAGTTGGTACATATTTATATAATATTTAATATACAATTTTTATTTTTATTTCAAACCCACATCAATTTACAGCCATTGATTTCCTGTTGTTTGATCCAGGCCGCCCCCTTCCTTTCTTCCCCCCTGTATTCGAATGCGCAAGAACCCAAACAAGCCGGCCCTAACCCTAAATCTCGCATCCAATGCAAGCATCTTCAACTCGATCAGGATACACCACTTCGAAGCCAACGTCGAATGCTATCATTGGCCAGAGGCCGGCCATGCTCGGCTCTCCCCTTTGTTTCGAACGACGTGAACAAACACGCGACATTGAGGAGCAATTGCCGTTGATTCGTGCAACGAAACCCGATCATAACCATTGGATAAAGAGATATCAATGCCCTCTACAACTTTCATGTTGAAGGTTTCGCGAATTGGTTAGTGGATTGCAAGAAAATTAAGGAAGAAGGAGAGAAGATTTTGGCCATTTATTTATTAGTGGCGGCTGAGCGTGATGAAACCCTAGGATTTATTAATTTGACAGAAAATGAATTCTAAGGGCTTTTATAGAAATTTCAACGAACACTATTCAACCCGGGTTTTCCGAACTCCGATTTACGCGCGACGACCTGCATTTCTAGGGTTTACCCGCGTTCTGGACACAATGGAATAGGTTTCGAAAGCTAATTCGATCATCTGTGCGAGTTGCTGCAGTAAACGATCAATTTTAAATTAAACCGATTAAACGATTTTTCTAGGCGTTTTGGCTTGTCCCGGACAAACGGTAAATCCGATTGACACGAAATTTGAAATCTTACAATAATATCATATTACGGATCCGCTGAAACTGGTTTCGTCGAAATCTGAGACTGTTTGAAAAATGACTATTTTAACTCGTCAAATTAATATTAAAACAATTTCGATGCGTTTCGAGCTGCCACGGTCAAAAGAAAACTCTGATTGCTACGAAATTTGAAATCCGATAATAACAAACTATTAAGGATCCAATGGAACTAGTTTCGTCCAATTCTGAGACTGTTCGAAAATTGGCTATTTTTCACTCGATAATTAAATATTAAAATATTCAATTTTTACAGATTTACTTTTAATTCGATTTTAAAAGTTCTATAACCTCATTCTAACTTTAATATGATAAAATAAAATTTTACAAATCATCTTTAATCATATTAAACCCGTTATTCAATTATCCAATAATTTCCAAATTTAAAAATCTTATTAACTCTATTATAATTCCAATATAACTTACATTCACTTTGGAAACCAATTTGAATCATATTAAATCAAATTTAAATTATTCACTCTATTTTCCTATATTTCAATATCAAATTAATCATATCAAATTCAGAATTTAATTATTCAAACATTTGTAATATTAAACTTAAACAAATTTGATTATTCTTAAATCACTATCTTATGAAATATTCAAAACGAACTTATAAAATTTAACAAATTCAAATTATAGAACAACCATTTTCATTAAAACAGTTATTCAATTCCCGTTATTCAATTATTCAATAAATTCCAAATATTAAATTTAAACTATTTAATTATTCAATATTTGACGGATTTCAATATTGGATTTTTAGATAAAAATTTCATTATCTGTCGATTTACTATATTACCTCAAATGAATTCCACATTATTATTTAACTACAGTTAGAGATAATGCACTCAACTAATAATTGCAATTGGTTCACAACTTCAATTCGACTAACTAAATGAATAGGTAACTTTAATAATTATCACCGTTAACTTTTAATTACTTATAAGTTTATTATTTACAAACAAGCGTCACAATTACCTATACAATACAAATTCATTCATTTACCTTTGACTACATATTATTTCAATTGATCTGGGATTTCATTCAATTCATAAATAATTAACTTAGATAAAATTTGTTGCATTTCATTCTAGTTATTATAATTCCAAATGACTTACAATTTTTTTCTAACACTAAATCACGAAATCTTATTAAATTAGCTATTTTAATTATCGAAAATTTACGGGTCGTTACAATCGTATACCAGTTAAAAATGGTAAAGTTGGATTTAATCGAAATGATATGTTAGCAATAAATTTGATCAAACTATAACACCACTAGCTAAAGTGACATGTGAATATTAGTATTCGAATTGTTCGATATTCACAACTGTATGAATGAATTGTCTGAAATACCACACGATTTAATTAATTTATAATTATTGTAAATTAATTAATATTTATGAATATTAATTAATTAATTGATTAATGTATTTATGCCATTAGTAATTTTCGAAGTGCCATTGATAATTAGTTGGGTGTATATATAAAAGTTATATATATATATATACATACATATATATATATATATATATATATATATATTGATATACGATATCGATATACATTTAAATTGGATTTAAATGTGATTAATTGCTAAATGGGGTTTGGAAAATTTAAGAACCCATATTTCCCTACACATGGTAGGTTAAGAATAAAGCAAGGAGGGGTTCAATTCTATATATTGGATCTAGGATTTGGTTTAAGGTGGATTAGAAAATTAAAGAAAATAGTTCTCCTTGACTTTCTCTATAAAAGCAACCTTAATCGCTCGTTATTTTGCATCTTCTTTTCTTCCGTCTCTTGCCCTCATTTTTCAGTTGAGCATACCTCGATCTCTAGGCCAAAAATTTCACCAATCTGGATTAAATTAAATTAAAACACGGTATTCTAAATCTTTGCAACTTCTGAAAGGACACTCCAAATGGATCTAGGAGTTGTTTAATCAACCAAAGTCCATAAAAAGGCTACATCCTATTAGGTATAATTCATTTATTTATTATTTATATTTTACTATGTTAATATAGATCTATAATGTTGTCTAATGAATTCATATGCGTAGATGTTGTCCCATTATCAATATATTATTATACTGTTACACACACACAAAAGTGTATATATCTACAAACTCCGATATTTATGCATTAAATCTTTATTCTAGCAATAAAATAAAAATTATGATGTATGGCTTTTATGAACATTATTTTATTTTAATTTTTAAAACAATAATAATTAATTTAATTAATTAAATTTGTTTGAATCTATATAAATGTGAATAAACATAAATACATGAATACATACATACATACATATATACGCACCAAAAAAATCATATTATTTTATGTATCAGAATCTTTCCGGTAGTAAAAACTTGTATTTTAAACATAATTTTATATTATTTACAGACATAAATTTGTATATTGTTATCCCGCCTTTTAGCAAGGCCGTGATACCGAAAGATTAACTGAAAACCAAAGACAGTTCTCCTCGATTGTCGGTTATGTACAGGTCGGCTATGGATGTCAGTAAATTCTATCCGAGTCTTGATCGGGCTACAATTGATATGAAGAGACATGTAAAGCCATGAAAGCCAAAGTTTCAAATTTTCAAGTCAATCCGAGTTCGTATGCTCAAGATATGATCGATGCAAAATTGAACATTGTTCTAGTTCGTATCCATCGGGTCTAGGGCACTTCGTATCCATCGATTCGCGGGCCTTGTTCATATCCATAAAGCATACACTGTTTGTACCCATCAAGCATGCCCCACTTCGTATCGGTCCGAGCTCATCCCTCTTCGCATCCACCATCGGCTAATTCGTATCCATGGGCAATTGTCACTTCGTATTGATCATTCCGTGTACTTCATATCGATCCACCCACGTATTTCGTATTGGTCGGCCATTGATCGATACGAAAAGCACATAATGGATCGATACAAATGTCACCTCTTTTCGATCGATACGGGAAGGCAATTGAATCAATGATACAAAATAAGCATCCTAGGATCGATACGAAGAATGGAGTCCATTAGGTCGATACGAACGAGGCGTAAACATTGGAAGGACTCAGTCGATTCGATGTCGAGAGTGGATCGATCCTAAAAACAAGTGCCACGTCAACTCAATGCCCTGATCGATACGAACAAGAGCAACACGAAGGGGATGGATACGAGTTGTACAGACTACTGAAAACCCTAAATTGCATTGATCATAACTCGCAATCTACAGCTCTAAATGCTACCAAATTTTTACAGAAGCTTACGTACAACCTAAGAAATGTTCATGCCAAATTTTGACTCGAATGGATCAAATCTTGAACGATACAAAATTCGTTCGTATCGATCACAGATCGAGTCGAAATCACGTGGGATCGATTGCATGGGCCCACTCACATGCCAGAAGAGGTCTCCCTAGATCTGAGCGAGATATTTGCAGCCTATGTTTATAAATAGCATCACAAAGGCTTCAGAAAGAGGATCTTTTGATTCTTCTACATCCAGACTCTACCGGAATCAACACTGTACTCGAAATTTGCTATTTTAATCAGTTGTAATTCGTTGTAGTCAGCAAGCAAATATCAATAAAATCATCAACTTCAAAGTGGATGTAGGCGGATTGGCGAACCACTATAAACTATGTGTTCTTTACTGCTTTTTTCTTAATTTTCTAAGTGATCTTCATTTTTAATTCTCTACATACTTATTATCTGTGACCTGTGATTGTGAACTGGTGCTTTCATCGACAACTGGGTGTTTGTGACCAATTTTGGCACAAACATATATGGTTTTAAAGTAATATATTTATCAACATGTGCGAGAGAGATAGAGAGTGTGTGTGCGTATATAAATTAACAATTTTATTTCTATATAATTATGTTCTTATTTTATTTCAAACGAATTTTTAAAATAAATTTACAGTAAGGCAGTTATATATATATATATATTGCCGTACTGCAATTTTTTTATTTTATTTAGTGTAAATTTAAATGCATAATATGTATATAAAATAAAAAAATGTAAAAAATATTTTTGAAAATTATATGTTATTTAAAATATTGTAATATTTCATTTTAATTTTGATATATTATATTATATATAAATACACATGTTCTTTTAAATTATAGGTCCAGATTCAATTTTTAAGACTATTTTACTAAGTACACAAATTACGTATTTTGAAATGAATTTTGAATTTCAAAACGATTTACTTTATTAAAACAGAAAATTTGAAATTTATACACACACATATAATTATGGACCATAAATATGCATACAAAGATACAAATGTCTCCGTTGTAGATTAAATCCCAACATTTATGTACGGGCGTATATTTAATATGTTCCACATGCACTATGCACATATATGTGTATTTTAAGCACATATGCAATATTTATTATATAATCTAATTAGATAAAAAAAGATTTTATTTAAAATTATTCAGATTGGATCTAAAATAATTTAAACTTCATAGGCAAATAAGATTTTAAATGATTTTTTTTTGAAATTCACTCATTTATTTCATGGTGTATTGGCCCGACTCCATCAATGATATCAGAGCCAATATCCTATACGGTCTAAATTAGCAGTATAAACGCTAACTTATTAAAGCATACCTATTTTGTAGGGTGTCTAGAAAAGCAATGTTGAAGGTTGGGTTTGGGTAATCAAGGACTCGCCCTACCTGGTTATTAGCTTGGCCCGAAAGATGTAATAATCTCAAACATTATCCCTAATATAAACGCCCAAATTGATTTTGAGCCTCAGGCTACTTTCCGAATCTGTTTTGAAATATAAGCGATCTTTTATACTTTAAAGATTACGTTTAATACACACACACACACACATATAAATTATCATTGTTGTAAAATATTTTTTCAACGTTATTTTGAAAATAGTTAATTATTTTCAAAAATTATAATAATTATTAATTATTTTCAGAGATTATAATAATAATTAATTGAATTTATTAAATAAAAAATTAATTATAAGTTAATTATTTAAATAAAAAATGTATATAATGATAGTCTAAATTTATCTTAAAATGTTTAAGGTGATTAATAAATAATTTTTGAAACTAATTTAAATTATTTTGATTAAATTAATTAATTAAATGTTAATTAATATATAAAATAATATACATGTAATATGATATATGTATATTACTATAAATTTTATAATATATGTATTCAATTTTAAAATGTTTATAATGAATAAAATTAAATTAATTAAAATGTTAAGTAATTAATGAATTAATTGATATTTAATTAATAAAATTAACATAAGATTATACATAAGAATATCATAAGTTAATTAGAACTATAAACTATTATATGTGAATTAAACTTATATAATATGAGTGTACAATTAAAACTATAAACTACAACATCCTCCCTAATATGGGGAGTGAAATCAGCATAAAAAGGGTGTCCTCTCTATTGTTTGCAGATGACACCCTTTAATTCTGCTGTCACACCCCTATCACAATGCCTCGCTTAAGCTTATCCTATATAACTTTGAACTCCTATCAGGCCTTATAATCAACTTCAACAGAAGTTCGGCCTTTGTCCTTAATGACATATCTAATAGCACAACTATAGTGGCTAATACACTAAATTATGAAACCATGAGCTTTCCTTTCAAGTACTTAGGTATAACGTTAGATACACAAAGCCAAAAAAAGAAGATTGGAAGATTATCATTGACAAAATTAACAGTAAACTACATTCTTCGAAAACTAACCATCTATCCAGAGCTAGCAGAACAGTGCTAATTAACTTGGTATTGTCTGCTATTTTAGTCTATTGGATGTCGTATTATAAATTTCCTAATTGGGTAATTGATAAAATAGATTGTATCAAAGAAATTTCTTATGGAAAAGTGAAGCAGATAGATCTAATCTGAGCTGCCTTATTAACTGGAGCCTTGTCTGCAAAACTAAAACTCAAGGAGGATTGGGTATCATTAATTTAAAGGCCTTAAACTCCTTATTCCTCTATAAATGGATTTAGAAGTTTATGGGAAATGAGAATTATTCCTAGAAAGAAATCATTAATAACTATTACTATATGGGCTCAAAAGACCTAACGTTCACAATAATAAAAATTCTCTTTCTTATGTAAAGACATTTCCAAACTATATTACTTATTTAAAATTGGAACTAAATACATTGTCAACTCTGAAGGCGAGGCCTCTTTCGAGAACAAGCCTTAGATATCTTCCATTGCATTAAAAGATGAGCTTCCTAATCTGTTTCTGGCATCGAATAACAAAAATGATCTTATTAAAGAAGTTTATAGAGCCCGATTGCCTTTTGAATAGGATATCTCTTTTAATCAAAACTTGATAGAG
This sequence comes from Allium cepa, assembly GCA_030765085.1. Taxonomy (NCBI): domain Eukaryota; kingdom Viridiplantae; phylum Streptophyta; class Magnoliopsida; order Asparagales; family Amaryllidaceae; genus Allium; species Allium cepa. The sequence goes on along the minus strand of CM060937.1, from coordinate 325,585,672 downwards.
AACCTTTTTACAAATACCTAAAATTTATGATTGAAAACTATAATACCAATGGAAGTCTTGATCAACTGGTATGGTATTGGGACAAAAGAGGAAATTATACCACTAAATCAATGTACAAACTCTTAATTTCCATAGTAACAAATGATTTTAGTCATTTCAAACCCATTTAAAGAGTTAAGGCTCCCCTAAAATCAAACGTCACATGTGGATTACTCTTTCTGACAAATTAAATATAGCAACTAAGCTCGATTTGATAATTTTCACCAACAATAATCTACATCCTTGTTATCTGTGTAATTCGATGCCCGAGGCTACTACTCATACGTTTTTCAACTGTTAATTCTCTCAATATATCATCCAAAAGATTCTAGAGGCTTTTAGCATAAATATTGATACTACTGTTCCCTGTCCTAATGTTTACTAGAATAAATTTAGATTAAACTTTAACCTACGAATCAAGAAAACTTTGGACTCGATCTACTCAATCACATGCCGGAGCTTATGAACTAGACATAACCAACATATTTTTAACAATAATTATAACCATTCCATTTCTATTATTTACTCCATTGCCTGGTACATTTCTTCCTAGACCAATCTAAATAGACAACACTCAAGCTAAAAAGTATTTACTACATGATATGCAAATATGCATATGTGAAACTACTTAGTTAATATTCTACAGGCATTTCTGCTACATGTGTACACATACATAATATATATGTAAATATATATTGAAATTTTATATATAGGTATTTGTGTGTGTGTGTGTATAAGAGTGTGTGTACATATACTCTTACCATCATACTCAAAATATTTACTAACAGCTAGGTCCGGAACTATCCTTATTTTATACAAAGATTTAGCTAATATCAATATAAATTCGTACATGTGTATATATAAATACACATATATCTAGAGAAATATAGATAATTTACAGAGCTTAGAGCTTAAGCTTATAAGACAGCTTCGCATATGGATAACTACATTAGATTAGTAAATATAATTGTATAATTTATCATACTTCTTTAACAGCTACACATTTAATAAAACCTTAACAAATTCATGCTTGAATGAGTCATATAATCACATATTTATAGATATGTCTGTGTATACATGTATTTATACATAATATGATGTGTGGTTTTTTCTTTTCTTTTCCTTTTTTTGGATAGATCCTCAGCAATCAACAACGGAAATGGAGCGCTTACTTAGAGTAAGGTCAGCCATGACATAGAGCATCTCACTAAGGCATAAGATCATCAAAGCCAGAATTGGCTCAGCAATCTCACTCCGACCTGACCACTTTGCATGTTATCACATAGCCTTTTCTCAGAACATGTGCAAGCATATCATTTTACAACACCATTATCTCTTCTTCAGGGCACGCTTAGCCAATTAGAACCCAATAGCAACAATAACTAGGAATGCATGTATTAAGTAGGCCAGCCAACATATCTCCTTCTTCAGTACACACACCATTCCAACATGTAGCCTTCTTTGGTGTTCCACATTCAACCTACTGCCATTTTCTAATTTGTAAATACGGTGCTCACTTAACCATTTTTCCATTATTGTGATCTTTGATCAGGTGCTTCAACTTCAAATGATAGGCTCTCTCCTTCTGCTGCTACATTAGATTTAGAGTATAGAGTACGATCTATTTAAACCCTTTTCACACTAAAGATGGATTGCCTTAAGACTGAAGTACTTGTCATACTTGTTGTTGAAATTAAGTATGCATCACCAATAACGGCCAATCTCGCAGCACCTACAACAACTCGCGTTCCTCCACATGACAAGTAGCAAACAAACTATTAAAAAAAGCTTCGATCCAGCCTCATGACCACTCACATCACCACTCCTTGGTACATTCGATTGATCGACTCCACCACAGTGCATCGCTCATGTTGTCAGCACTCTCTCTTATTTGCATAGCACCTACCATTTTCTAATCTAGGATATTTTCATTTTTTTGCCTTTACTCATTTTTTGATCATCATAGTGATGTATATTTATAATAGCTAAATTCCAACAATTTTTTTATGAACTTTGATTTTTAATTAATAATAATAGTTAAGTACTCTCCTCATAAGAGAACCACTCTTTCATAAAAAAGATTGTATAATAAAAGGTGGAACTGTAATATACTTAAATTAGATTTAAGGAATAAATACATACTTATAGTGCGTATACCATAATCTCGGATTTGTCTGATACTTGAATCACGAGAGTATTTCATAAAGAATACATTATTCGTAAATCAATATCATTTAAGTAAATATATTAAAGATTATGAATCTTTAATATAAGTGTCACCCTCTACCATTTATATATTAATAGACTACTAGCATACTCTTCAATTGTTGAGCTTTCCTCAACTTGGAGATGTTATCTGTAATACTATTAATATATAGACTAAATGAGGTAAGACACATGCACATTTGTTGAGTTTTCCACAAAGTACATGCACTATACTTAGGCCGTTGTGAAATGGTAGGGACGAGTGAATAATTCTCCTTTATTTTTTGAGTTTTCCTCATGATAAAGACGAGATTAGGACAAAGACCACAGGTTAGGAGTTGTATATGACACAGCCGATATGGCGTTATCTATCACATGCGAGCTTATGATTTGTTGTGCTTTCCTTAAGGTTAGAATCCCAAGTCATGTGATTCCTAACACCCACTAGAGAAATCAAAAGATTTCTATGTTTTTGTAACACCCCTACTTCTATACTCATACTACTCAAGAGTATTACTAAGTTATATTATCAAGCAATATGTAGAATGAAGCGATATGGGACATATACGTGAATATTCCCTTGGACCAACACCAATACGTATTTCAATAATGCATCGCTTACCATATTTATACCCGATCTTGGTATAAAGCAATAAACACATATGCCTCTAGGATGAATAATACACAATCACAAATAATAAATATCAATAAGAGAATACAAAGTCCGAATGCAACAAATAAAATAAAATATAACATATAATACAATACATAATTCCGTGGGCAACAAAATGAAAGTCGTTAGCCCAATACATCACATATCATCAACTACTACATAATAGATACAATAATAAAGCTACAAAAGTGTATAGGGAATGTATCATCGTTTATTTCTACCTAGCCTCCCTAAATCATACTAAGTCCATCCTCATTGAGTACCTACACTAAAAGTCGCTCAGACTGACCCTAGTATTACAAAAAACACATGGGTCAGACTAGTCATTTATAATGTCAAATAATATAATGACAAGGGAATGTCCATAATAGAATGAGAATATCATATAAAGTGGAATATAAAGTGAGATAGACTATCAAATCATTCATAAAAAACTTAACATCACATAAATCATAAAGATAAGTAACCACAAACAATTCACAAAATCCATCTCTAAAATATCAAATCATCAAAAATATGGGTACAACGGGGACTGACTACACTTTAGACACATTGTCTCTAGTATATCCAACTCATTATACGAATAAGAACAATTTAAGCCAATCCGCTATACACACATAAACCGGAACCGGATGGGAGACTGATGGCCATACGCTCACTCTACGAACCTAGGGTCTACTGCCATATTCCTGTAGCCATATCTATTCCTACAGTCTTCAGTTACCTCAATGGACATCATGATACATATCTAACAATGACTCGTCTATACTAGTCTCAATCACGACTATGCTTTGCCCTTAAAGATAACAGACTACTGGCCTAAGTGTCACAAGGGGCTATAGGGCACCTACCCAGTGGGTCACCTAACCCAATAATAACTATAGTGTTATGATTCTAGAGCGGGACCCCACGATCAGGCCGTCAAGGTGGATTCTATCCAATTTGGTCCACTTCCGAATCATAAAGGAAGCCGAACACAATGTGGATAGTCCTATAGTACTCATCCTATTGCTATACATATATCCAATCGTAGGATAATGCATGGTTCACATAAGCCACCATGCGACCACTGAATACTCACTGCAAGGAGTATCACTACATTTACATGAACATTATCCCAGTTTGAGTGACATTTACTTACAATGGATAATCAAATGAATAACATAACGACGTCCCATACCATTGCATGTTATTTGAATAATTATTTAATGTGCATAAACTGCACTCGATCCGTATTACATATCTCTGTATGACATTGAATAACCAGAAAAGTATTATCGAAAGTTCTATACCGTACAGTATAACTAAACCTTTTTATTCAAATTTCTCATCACATGGAAATTAACAAGTAATATCCAAAGCAATTAATAAATAAGTGTGTATATATTATACTAGAGAAACATAATAATTTTACTATACAATAAAAACCTTGTTTGATATAAGGTAATACCCAATTAAAATATCCATTTGCTTTAATTTTTTTATAATTTATAATATAAGTCATGTAATCGTTTCTAATATTATAAATTCATTTGGGAATAATATTTACCTATAAATAAGAGTTTACTAATCTATTTAATCTTCCATTTAAATATGACTAATGGCTTCCATATATTTATTTATTAATCTATAATTTATATTTGTATTCTTACATAAAATATAAGTACATAGATTTACCAAACTTAGGTGTATTTATTCCATGTTGTTGTACTTATATATATGTGTATGTGTAAAAGTGGGTTATAATTTAGATTATTTTACATATAGAAACAGAGCACTTTCCTTCCCATATCAAATTTATACTCTCTTTCCTCATTCTCACATGAACATAGAAGTATTTATTTATATACTTCCTTCTAAACCTATATATAATTGTTTAAATGTGCAAGCACAAGAAGGAACTCATGCATATATAGGTAAATCAATGCACACATGCGGGCATGCACACACACACACACATATAACTATAAACTTTAGGCCATTCACACTCGTAAGAAGAAATACACGCACACAACTCAACTCGAGGGAACACATGCATAGAAAGGACATACGAACTCAACTTGAGATGTCCCCTTTCTCCACTCCACTGGTACACCGATTGACCATGACTAGTTGACCGGTCGAAGGTAGTTTGGGGGTTGTCCTAGTCTCAGTGATGGGTTGGTCAATGGTTTCGATCCTAATTTCACCTTTTCCTACTACTCAGATGTTGATTCCTAACCTAGCTTTTCTTCCCTATGTGCAAGCTATGGAATTGAATTCGATTCATGAAAAAGGATAGGAATAACACATAGAGTATGTTCAAGAAATTCAAACTCGAAATAAGACATAATTGTGAGAAATCTACTCACATGAAATGAAGAGCTTCACTATTCTTCAATGTTCCTTTGATTGCACCGCTCCGTCCCTTGCTCTTTACTGTAAACACTTTCTTCTTTAAATTGATGTTTATACACTTGCTTACTTGATAGCGTATTTACATGGAGATGTTAAGAAGCTATTATTCTTAGTTTATTGGATTAATTTGATTTTAATTCGAATCAATTAGGTGGTAGGGGTTGGGGATGGAGATGAATTTTCTAAAGTGATTAAACTTTTAACCCTAGAGAATATTTATACTTGCATTAGAAATATCAAGAGATGGAAATCCATGGATAATGAAACATCAGGATATAAGAATTCGGGTTTGGGTTTCGTAAGCAAGTTAGGCTTGGGTTTTACTTCTTTTCTTTGTTTTCTTCTTTTATTTACTTTAAGAAATAAAACATACAAGCCCAATTAATTTAATTACTTTGTCAAATCTTTACAAAATCACATTTCAACAAATTACAACTGTATTTATTTTATAAAACAATTTTCTATAATTTTATTTAATTAACTAAGCATTTTATTTAAATCATTTACCAATATAATTTCAAAACTATTTTAACAAATCTATTCTTTTCAATTCCAATATTTCTTGTAATTCAAAATTACCACCATAATTCTAATATTCGAAACATATTCATTATTTATTATTATTTAATTATTAATTAATCTCTTCTCAACTAAGGGTTGTTACAGACTCCCCTTTAGGAAAATTGTATCCTCGCAATTCCCACTTAAAGAGAATCTATAACTAGCTAGATATATTCTAGCTCTCTACACCATTAATCAGTAAATGATAGACGAAGAATAGATTACATACCTGACTCATGTGCATATCTAAATAACCCAGGGTAAGTCCGCATCATCTGCTCCTCGGTCTCCTAGGTATAATCTGACGGGTTTTCAGACCACCGCACCTTCACTAAGGGGACCTTCTTGCTTCTAAGTTGACAGACTTTCGAATTGACTGTACGAATCGAATATTGCACATAAGTCAAGTCAGGAGATATCTTGATCTCTGGAATGTCTCAAGGTTTAATACCTATCTCTGTATCGCTTAAGCACTTCCTCGGCTGTGACATGTGGAAGACATTATTAATGCTAGAGAAGTTATTAAGCAATGTTACTCTATACGCCATCTTCCCAACACATTCAACAATCGGGTATGGTCCTACATATCAAGGCGCTTACTTCCTTGATTTTCTGAATCTTACTACTTCTTTTAATGGAGATATCTTCACATATATCTAATCTCTAACTGCAAACTCTAATTGTCCCCTTCTACGGTCTGCATAAGATTCTTTCGACCCTGGGCTAGTTTTATCTTTTGTCTGATTTGCTCTATCTTCTCTGTAGCTTCCTATGACGTCCTACCCCGAGACCCATATTAACAAAGGGTATAGCTGAGTAATATTATTTATTAGTATAGAGAATAGGGCTGATTAGGAGCGATTATCCGTGAAGCTTTAAGCAGACACTGGTATGTCGATTTGGGTGTTATATATTTTTTCTTCTCAAGTGGAATCAACATATGCAATCCAGGCTTAAAGTAAAACTAAGATGGCTATAACAATAATCCAAAATAATATATGATAAATATAAATCACAGAATCACAGATCATAAAATATACACAGCGGAATACAAATAGATACAAGCTAATCAAATTGAATAGGTACATAAAGTCGATGACAAATTTATGACCCAATACGAACTATGGAATATACAAGTATTACATCTCACAGATACAAATATGAACACTTAAATGAGTCTATATTCAATATAAGATACAACAATACATGAATATGTACAAGGTAAGATGAATGATAACTAGATAACTAGAGTGAGAACTTCTCTAGAATTATAAAACTGGAGCACCCGAAATATCTCAGTCTGACATAGGTATTATAAAATAATAAACGGGCCAGCCTAGACTATAATAAATGAGTTAAGCAAGATAAATAATAAATGAAAGGAACTAGACCTCAAATGTATACATAAACCCAAGTTTTGGCAAATATCAGAAATGCTTCAATAAACTCCAAGAATGAAATCACCAAATATCAGAACACAAGATAGCTTCTAAAGCAAAATCCCAAAAACTAGTTGGTGATAACATAAATAACATACAATCTAATCAATAGAAATCCAGAAATCAATAAAAGGGGGAAGTCGCCAAAACTCCAAGATTGGTGAGTAAATTCACCTACATGCATGTAACTTCAAGATAGACATATGTGTCTATAAACTCCAAGATGGGTAAGATTCCCATAATAACTTCAAGATAGGCGGGAGCCTATAGAACTTCAAGATAGGTGACATGTGTGTCTATAAACTCGAAGATGGGTAAGAGTCCTATAGTAACTTCAAGATAGGCAAGAGTCTATAGAATTTCAAGATAGGTGCTAGACCTATAAACACCAAGATAGGAACACGTCCTATAAAACTTTTTGATTAATACAAGACCTATAAAAACTGCAAGACAAGTGCATGACATATAAAACTTCATGATAGATATAAGATCTTCAAAAACTCCAAGATTGGTGCAAGACCTATAGAACTCCAAAGGCGAGTCATAAACTCATCGATAAGTGTGTCATATACTCCAAAATAGCAACAAAATAAGTAACAACCATGTGTCCCATGCTACATGGGTTAACCTAAATGTTTACTATAAGCTAGTAAACTCCACTCATGCGTATAAATAGCTCAATTGAACAAGTACGAGAATTAACCAGTAAAACAAACGCGGGCATTCCATACCACTCTTTTTATTAAACCGTTTAAATCACCTTCTTATTCAATTGATAATGTATAATTTCATAGAAATATTTTACTCTAAAAACATTCTTGTAAAGTATAGTTTTTTAAGCTAGGATATATGTGTGTATATATATATATAGGTTGGAAAGCCCTTGCTAATATATATATAAGTATAATTTTAAACCATTGTTCCAAATCAACTTTAAAATCATTATTATTATAAATAAATATGTTACATATGTATAAATATTCCAAATATCTTTTATAGAATATATATTCATACTTAAAATGATTTGAGAATCATTCTTTTGAAAATTCTAGCTGAAATAGTGCAATAAAATTTGTGTGCAATCTCATCTATCTATAGAGAATTCCTATGGAATAGAAACTCCGTAACGAATTCACAAATTCATAACCAAAACTATGAAATTTTGCATTGAAATCAATATGAATCGGAGCATCAAAACCAATCAAACATCCAAAAGGGGTTGGACGGACGAACGGGTGGGCGAACGGTTGCGAAAGGGAGGCCGCATGGTGTAATCTGGGGCTCAACCAAGTTATGACCAATGCACTGTCTGGTCAGACCAGTGGCAGCACCTGGGCTGAATCCTAAGCGATGTTGACGGCTCTCCATTCGTCCGTTATCGCTCGTTTCTTCGTCGATGACCTCCTTGACTCCGATTTAGCAGTCATGTAAGCATAAAAACATCAACAATTGAATGCAGTTCATGATTATGTGAAGAGGGTTTCAACAAACTGAAAGTGGTATAATAATTAATAAGAATAACACAAGAGGTTGAGAGCAATTTTTCCACAAATTCAACCAATTTTTCCAAACAGCGACATGCATTCATTAATAGCTATAAGTGTGAGGTAAACTCACCAGTTTGAGCTTGAATTGTTTCTAGAAACCCAGATTTCCTAGGCTAATACATTTCAGCTTCTACCTAGGTTAATTCTCAGAAATTGCAAACAAGAAGGTTATGAGTACAAGAAAAATCTGAAACAAATGGCTCAATAGACACAATAGGGGCTGGAGGAGTACCTTGCTTCTATTTCTTGAATTATTGTCTAATTACCCTCTGATTTGATTTACATTTGGTGGTAGATATCAATTCTAGGGCTTAGGAGACTGTAGAGACGTATTTTCTGATTTTTATAACTTGGCTGAAAATGAGAAGGTGATAGGAAAATAAACGTATTTATTTATTTTCTCTCTTTTAAACTTATAACATGGGCCAAGTGGGTTCCCATGGACCCAATAAGGCTATATTATTAATTTTCTTTGTTTTTCTCTTTATAAAACACTAATTAATACTCAAACTATGTTTATGGAAGCATAGTTAATTTTTTTTCAAATTTTATCAAAGCCCCAACATATCAAAAATCCCCATTTCTACTACTATTGGGATATTTTGTAAAATTAAATATAACTTTTGAAACTAAAAGGTATTCTCATTAGTTTTTATAAAATAAACTATTAATTATAAATCTCATTTTAAATAATAAATCTCAATATTAACATTTAATTAAATTTACAACATTTGTTGTAATAATTTGAAATGCAAAATATTTATAATAAATATACCATTTAAGATTAATAAGCGAATAAATTTTAGAAAAATTCACATTTTAAATTACAAAATTAATTCCATATATTTTATTCACTCATTTTCTCAAAATTAATCTTATATTACTATTTATAAGAATAAAACTACATAATTTGTTACTTTTATAAATTCTCAATTTATCCATCATTACCTAAAAATCCTTTTATAAATCTATTTATTTATTTAAATCCAAATCCATTTTAAATCTGCAAATAAAAATAATTATAAATATAAATTCCTCAATTTTATCTAAAAGAAATTAGTTATGATTAATTAAATCATATTTTATTTTTAAATTCTAGGTAATCTTGATCAGGGTTGCTACAGACTCCCCTTTATAAAAATCGCGTCCTCGTAATTTTCCTTAAGGGAAAGTCGATTACAAAATGCAAACAATATTATTTCCAAAAGGAAATTAAACTACGAGTCAAGGAATAATTCAAAATAAGAGATAACGAGTTTCAAGAAAACGACTCAAAAGGCGTTCGATGCACTCTTTGGTTGCCGAGGGTAGTCCTATAGATTATTGGATCATAGGACTTGACGAGCCGAACAACTTTATTTCAAAGGCGTTCAGTCTTCGAGGCTACAAAATGAATAAATCTATGTTTATCAGTTATATTTAAGAGATCTCAAGTGCAAAAAGGATTTTTAGCTTAAGCATAGAATTAGATTTCCTAAATTGTTTCCAAGGCTGAAACTCATGAAGGTCACCACAAATGCCAAAGGACTGGACTGATGAAGAAACTTGGTAAGCAATAAGGCCACTGCACTTAATGGTTAGATAGGGTCCTGCATTAAAGAGCTATCATCCCTAATCGATTGAATTACCAATCATCCAATCAAGGAAGAAATATGAATAAAGATTTGATATCCAATTCCAAGATTTTTCTAAAAGATTCACAAATAAGGTCGGGACATAAGATTAATTTCTTTTGCCGACTTAAGCTAGCAAAAGAGTGATCGATATGTTCTCCCAAACAAAGTTTTGAAAGGAGCCATACAAATATCGGATCAGAAACTATCAATAATGAAAATATTCAATCAAGGTAGACATGATCTTCCTATCGCTACCAAGTCGAGAATACAATCGTGAGGTAGATTTTTAAGATTTTATCTATATTCAAACCAGTAGAAGCTACCTATTTAATTTCCCATAAGATGCATTTATATATTTTTATTAATGTAAGACAAACTCAATTGATTGGTTTGAACTCTCGAAATTTCTATAATTTATTACTTCCAAAGATTTCTTAGTTATCTCATTCTTAGATCTCACTATAAATTACTCCTATAACTTGTTTAGAGGATTAATAATTTTACAAATTTCAATCTCATCCAATCAAACAAAGGTTATAATTGAAAAGAGGTGCTTGGTTATAAATTTTCGAATAAGTTTTAAAAAACGTCTCAATTTACTAAAAGTTTTTTCTCTATTCAAAACACCTAACATTCTTAATGTTTTAACATGCTTATTTAATTAATCATATTCAAGAGTTATATTAATTCAAGTATTTCACCTTGATATGACTTCTAGATTCATAATATTAATTTATCTTGCTATATAAACTCTTCCTTATGGTTTTTAAATTTTCCAAAAATTCATACAAACCCTTATTATAAATTATTTACTTTTTAAATTTTTAGTAAACTCTTAATTGGCTTCAATTGAAAGAGTCAAATTTTACAACTCCTTTTAAAGTACTCAAGTTATTTAATTGAATTTCCTCGATAGCCCTAAAGATCAAAAAGGAGATTAATCGAGAGAAATTTCTTTTACAGTCTTGCACTATAAATTTCATAAAAATGTAGATTAACTTTTACCAAAGGAATCCCAATTATTTTTCTTTTATTAATATTTATTCCCAAATAAAGAACTTTCTTTAGTTATTTCCAAAATTAGGCTAAGTTTGAAAACTTGAAGATTTCCCAAAAGAGGTTTTTGTAGTTAAAGCCCTTAAGGTTCAACCATTACTTTTACCTATGCACTTCATCTTTGTTGCATGGTATGTATATAAATCAATAGGATCCTTCAATTAGATTTTATCCTACTCGAGAATTTACTAATTAAAATTTTTCATTTTCTTTTATGATAAAAATAAACGAATTAGCTTCCCAAAAAATTATTATTATATTAACCAAGTCTCCAAAATTAATTTTCCCATTAGAAAATCATTTACATGAACTCCTTCCTTAATTTCCCAAACTCCTTTTGAATTTAGAAATAAGATTTCCAAATCTCTTTATTATTTACTTATCTCAATATTCAACAAAGCTTATATTGGGTAAAAACCCAAAAATATAGATCTAGTCTCATTTCTCATCCTTGTATTTTCAATTGACAATTTCTCATATTTGGAAATTCCCAAAAATATTTTTCAAATCCCTGTTTATTTTTATTTTGAAATAAATCCTTTTCTTTGAGTATATTCAATTTCCTTTAAATATTTTAATTAATATCCAAGAGATAAATTAATTTATAAAGTCATCATTAAACTTTTCATGATACTTTAAAACTCTTAACTATTTAAGTTTAAATAGTTATCTTTCTTAGCAACAAGTTTGAATAGCGAGTCAATGTATATACATACGTGCCACCAAGCATTACAAAAACTTCTTTTAATACCAAAATTAGTATAAAAAAAGATGAATCAATTCATAAATTTATTTCCATAAATTGTTACTTCAAATACAATTAGAGATGGTATCTCAAATTTTCATATTATTTAACCTAAGCCTATAATCGAGCTTAAAAGTTTGCCCCTTTTGACATTTGGAATTTGTCCCTAGTTGATTTACATAAAAGAGTCATGCTTTAATTTAGCTTTGTTGGTTTGGCTATTTAAGGATCTACATTTATATGCATTTACTTAGATTATAATGGTTCTTCATTGCCTATCCAAAGCATTATATCCAATTCATATTTAGAGCAATTTTTTAAATAATTCCTATATATTATAAACAACACATAATGTTATCTCTCTATTTATTCATAACAAATTGAATTGATCATTGGCTGCGGTGTTGATTGTAAAATCAACATCGCCTCGCCATTGTCCTAGGCGAATACTAGGGTTAAGAACTTAAGTTTATTATTGAATTATTATCTTATGTAATTTTTCTTTATTGATATTTCTACTCTTTTAATAATATAGGAATGTTTTTATATTTAACAATAGTTGAGAAATATCATATTAAAACTTTAATATACATAATTATAGACATACCTTCGTATGTATTTCCTATTATCAGTTTATTTTAAGTCACATTTGTTTTCAAAAATACTTTTTACTTAAATTATCATATTTCCAAAATATGATTTTCCAAAATACTTACTTTAGTAAAAGCGCATGTTCAATTATCTTGTTTTAATGTTTAAGAATCCCTATCGAGTAGTTGGCCAGATGTCTCGATCAGAATTCTTAAGCATCCAATGGGTAATTTAACACTTATAAATATATACACACACTTCAAATAGCCTCTTTTAAAATGAAGAATACTTATAGCTTTATATACCCTATTTATACATATATAATAACAATCTTATTATCATCGTAATTAAACATCTTATAGAAAACTCATAGGATGGTAATTCCTAATTAGGTGATGATTGCATCAAAACAATTCTTAACCAAACCCTTTGTTTCGAGTAAATAATAAATCATTTATTTTTGGTTAATTAGTAATCAAGTATCAAAACTTGACTCCATTTCCAATTGATCAATTTTTATAATTACAAAATTTGATCGTTGATTATTTTATATTCAAGAAATTCAATATCTCTTGTGGTGAATTCCAGTACGAATATACTATAAGATTCAACTATTAACCTTAAAATAGAATTATAATTATCAAGGGATACCTCTGAATTGAATTTGAATTGTCACTAAGAATCCTATGCAAATAAACATCCAATCAACCAATCATACAGTCATAAATTTACTGGATAATGTTCCCAGTGGAATAGTTCACCTACTTTCGCTGTGCAACTCTAATTATAAAAATATCAACAACAAACTTCATGATTTTCCGAGCGATCAAAGTACTACGCCTCAACTGGGCTCGCTGGATTGCCTAATACAAGAATGAGTGATTCAACCGCTAGCCAACTACACTTTCGGAATGGATACGATTGGATCAAAGATTGCTTAGTATCACATGATTTGATAATAGGAACATCAAAGAGTGGAACCGAAGGAAAACTTTCCTAGAATCCCAAAAGACACTTTCTTATTCTAAAGGGAATTATTCCTGCAATCTACGCTAAGAACCCTTAATGTACTGTCTCTGAGACTCACCTAAGTCAAGATTTGTGTCTATTATATCAAATTTTATTCTACGCTCAGCTCTGATACCAAGCATTGACGCCTCACTATGAGACTCTACAGAGAATAGGGTTGATCAGGGGCGACCATCTGTGAATTTTGCTTTAAGAAAACATTGATACGTCGATTAGTGTGCAGTATTTTTTTCTTCTTGAATGGAATCAAGTATGCAGTCCAGGCTTAAAAAAATTACAGTGGCTATAATAATAATTCAGAACAATGTATGATAAATATAAATCACAAATCACAGAATATACACAGTAGAATATAAATAGATACAAGCTGATCAACTTGAATAAGTATATAAAGTCGACTAAAAAATTATGGTCACCACAAACTATGAAATATATAAGTACTGCACACGTAGATACAATATATGAACATTTAAATGGGTTTATACTCGATATAAGATACAACACTCATGAATATGTACACATATACAAGCTGAAGATAAGATGAATGATAATTAGATAACTGGAGTGAGAACTTCTTTATAACTATCAAAATGGAGCACCTAAAATATCTTGGCTTGACCCGAGTATTATAAAATAATTAATGGGTTATTCGAGACTATAATGAATGAGTTAAGCAGGATAAATAATGGATGAAAGGAACTAGATATCATATATAAACACAAAGGCAAGTATTGGCAAACATCAGAATGCTTTAATAAACTCCAAGAATGAAATCACCAAATATGAAAACACAAGATAACTTCCAAAAGAAAAATCCCCGAAACTATTTGGTGATGACACAAATAACATATAATCTAGAAATCATCAATAGAAATCCAAAAATCCCACTAAATGGGGAAGGCGTCAAAACTCCAAGACTGATGAGTAAATTCACCTACATGCTTATAAATTGAAGATAGACGTATGTGTCTATAAAACTCCAAGATGGGTAAGATTCCCATAGTAACTTCAAGATATGTGAGAGCATATAAAACTTCGAGATATGTGCTAGACCTATAAACACCAAGATAGAAACAAGTCCTATAAAATTTTATGATAGGTACAAGACTTATAAAAACTCCAAGATAGGCGCAAGAGCAATAACACTACATGATATGTACAAGACTTATAAAAACTCCAAGATAGGTGCAAGACCTATATAAATCCAAGGGTAAGTCATAAACTTGTCGATATAAGTGTTATGTACTCCCAAATAGCAACCGAATAAGTAACAACCGTATGTCCCATACTGTGCAGTTAAAGCGCTCGGCAGATTCGAAGCGGTGGAGGTGCAAAAGGTCATAGCGGGGATACAGCGAGGATATAGCGGGATATAGCGGATGGCTCTAAAATAGCATATAAAACTCGTACTTAATATTTTAACAAATATAGAAATGGTAATTTAATGAAAAATTACCATTCAATTGCATTATAATTAAAATATAAATAATTTTAAACAAAAAACTTGTGCGAATATACTTTAAATAAATGTAAAACTGTTATATAACATAATTGAATTTAGTAGAGTACTAGAGTATTTTCATTTCTGAAAATTTATTAAAAATTAAATCAAATAAATTAGTTTCATAATTTTTATAATGTATAACTTCAATTTTTTAATTCATTTTATTAAAGAGGATATAGCGAAAATAACAAAATATAGTGGGAATAACGGGATATAGCGAAAATAGCGGGGATTAAAGCGGAAATGCTATATTTTAGGGCTATATGGAAAAATCGTAGCGGTAGAAATCCGCTATGAGATATAGCGGGGTTATAGAGGGGTAATAGCGGGGCATTAACTACACAGGTCCCATACCACCTGGATTAACCTAAACATTTACTATAAGTTAGTAAACTCCACTTGCGTGTGTAAATGGCTCAATCGAACAAGTTTGAGAAGTACCTAGTAAAACAAACACGAGCATTCCATATCATTCTTTTTATTAAACCGTTTAAATCACAGTCTCATTCAGTTGATAATGTCCAATTTCATAGAAATAGTTTACTTTGAAAACACTCTTGTAAAGTATAGTTTTATAAGCTAGGATATATATATATATATATATATATATATTTATCGGTTACAAAGCCCTTGCCAATATATATATATATATATATATATATATATAAGTTAGAAAGCCTTTGCTAATATATATATATATATATATATATATATATATATATATATATAGGTTGGAAAGCCCTTGCTAATACACACACACACATATATATAAGTACAATTTTAAACTATTATTCTTAATCAACTTTAAAACCATTATTATTATATATAAATATATCATATATATATAAATATTCCAAATTTCTTTTATAGAAAATATATTCATACTTAAAACTATTCGAGAAAATGTTTTTGATTGAAAATCATTCTTTTGAAAATTCTAGCTGAAATAGTGCAATAAAACTTGTGTGCAATCTCATGTATCCATAGAGCTTTCCTACAGAATCGAAACTCGAAGATGAATTCACAAATTCATAATCAAAACTCCAAAATTTGCGCTGAAATCAATTTGAATTAGAGCATTAAAATCAATCAAACATCGAAAAGGGGCTGAACAGACGAACGAACAGCGAACGGATGCGCAAGGAAGGCCGCATGGCATAACTTATGGTTCAACCCAAGTTATGTAATGACCAAGAAATTTTAACGCATTGATTTGCAAATATTTAATAAATTTTAAATATTAAAATAATAGGTTTTATAATTAAAATCTAACTCTTTTAAGTAATAATAAACAATGGTAAAATAGAATTGTAACGACCTAGGATTTTGGCACTTTGAAATAGGCTATTTAAAAATATATTATATAATCAATAAATGGATTTTTATTAGAAAATAAACCTATTTTAATTATTTAATAATAATGATTACATATTTTCATTTTTTTTTACCAACGTATATATTTCAAATAAAAATAGAAAATGTGACTAAAGAATGTTTTTTGAAATTTCGACTTTTCGACACCCGAAAGTCGTCAGGAACGTTGCGCACACTCGATGCATTATGCACACATATATATGATAGGATTATTAATAATAAAACAATCTTATTTACATACTAACACATATTTATGTACACATAAACACATTTACATACACACACACACACACACACATAAATCCTATGACATTCCTTACTAACCTACAACATGTCCTTGGAGGAGGGTGAAAGTCGCTACATGATCTTTATATAATTCAGCTTACATATGTAAGTGTGAGAGTGTATGTCACAAATTACACAAATCAGAGAACCATAACCGAATATAAAGAAGGTAAATAATAAAAGCGATCACACTAGATATTTTATACTGGTTCAGACCTTTCGTACTACATCCAGTCTCAAAGCTCCCCAATGGTATTTCCTTTGAACAAATAACCCTCGCTTCGCCCGAAGGAATAGAACAATACAAAATGTATTTTTCTGACAACCTTGTATTCCAAATAACACAGATTTTGACTAATAGCACAATTCTTCCTATGATCTACTTTGAGTATGTGAATGTGAGCACTTTGAGTTGTACGAAGTGGTTTAACCACAATAATATTTTGATTATGATAGGTTGAGAATATGTAAGCAATTGATGTGCAAATAAATAGAGAGTGATAAGAAATAAAGAGAACAGATTAGAATAGTTAATTCAATTCTCAATCTTTGAAGTATATATAGGTTTGAGTAGTTGCATACGAGGAGTTGTTTCTGTTTAAAATAAAATCTATTTGCTTTAATGGCTGTAACGGTTGAAGAAGGCATGTTATTATTCAATATGAAATAAAGCATCTGTTCAGAATAGAGCAGTTGCTATATGACAAATGTCTATAAAAAAATCTCAAACGTATGTGTCTTTAGGAATTAAATTCCTAAAAATATTCACAAATGTCTATGGCTTTCCTACAAACACTGTGGATGGCCAGACTTGAATATCACAGTTTTTATATGCCAATGTTGAATATATGAATTTGTTTGTGCATATTTATATTCAAGGAGACCTTACAATATTTCCTAGGACTCTTAATACACTATTATAACCTTACTAATCATAGCATGGTCCATTAGTCTTTGTTTGTCTTCAAGTCTTGATATCTTTGAGCATGATGATCTCTTGTAGTATATACCTATAATCTTGATAAGATATAATATATGTGATTGTATAGTTGTTTTCATTGAAACCTAGGAATGGAGGTTCTAACAATCTCCCCCCTTTTCATGTTGACAACTATACAATCGTTAGTTATAATAATAACCAGTGTTTAATTTTATCCCTCCATATGTATATGCATATTATCTCCCCCTATGTATATGCAAATGTTTCTCCCCCTTTGTCATTATCAAAAAAAACCAAATTACACTAACTATGATACCAAATGAAAGTCGCTACAGAATCTCTGTGCAATGCAACTTATATATGTAATTATGAGAGTGTGTGTCACAAATTACACTAAGCAGAGAACAATAACGAATATAAAAAATTAAATAATAAAAGCAATTACACTATATATTTTATACTGGTTCGTACCTTTCGTCCTACGTCCAACCTCGAAGCTCCCCAACGGTATTTCATTTGACCAAATAACCCTTGCTTCGTCCGAAGGAATAGACTAATACAAAATGTATTTCTCTGACAAACTTGTATTCCAAATAACACAGATTTGACTAATAGTACAATTCTTCCTATAATCTCCTTTTGAGTATGTGAATGTGAGCATTTTGAATTGTAGGAAGTGGTTTAACCAAAATAATATTTTGATTATGATAGGTTGAGAATATGTAAGCAATGTGTGTGCAAATAAATAGAGAGTGATAAGAAATAAAGAAAATAGATTAGAATAGTTAATTCAATTCTCAGTCTTTGAAGTATATACAGGTTTGAGTAGACGCATATAAGAAGTTGTTACTGTTTGAAATAAAATCTATTTGCTTTAATGGCTGCAACCACTGAAGAAGGAATGCTATTATTCAATATGAAATGAAGCATCCTTTCAGAATGGAGCAGTTGCTATATGACAGACGTCTGTAAGAAAACCTCAGACGTATATGTCTTTAGAAATTAAATTCCTAAAAAGATTCACAAACGTTTGTGGCTTTCCCATAGATGTCTGTGGATGGCCTGATGTGCACGTAAATATGAATATTTTTACCACCATATTTAATCTATTTAAATTAAATAAATGATCATATTGGGTATTTTAACATGTTTTAACCAAAATCCATATTAATTTTAAATTATCACGTATCCATCTTCATATAGGGGCAAAACAGTCATTTGTGTTCATATATTTCTTTGAGAAAAATTAATTGAAATTTATATATATTTATATAGGAATTTAATCTCAAATATGAGTGGTTTCATGAAGACACATGCATGCATAACATGAATATAAAGTAATGAAGATGGAAATAATTCAAAGTGAAGATCATGTAGGACCCACCTACCCACCATCTTAATGTACAAATTAAAGGCTAATGCACATGCTTATGGAATTAATGGCTTCATGTACACTTAAACGATGATTAGTAGAAGCTAATGATTACTTGGCCCCCACACTTTCTCAAGGGTAGTTTGGTCATTTTCCAAATTATGGATTATGGTTTCATGCTTGTATAAATAACCCCTTATGTTTCATGTAACCCTCCCTCTTCCTCTTCATTAGTTTTAGTTTAGAAAATAAATCAAAGCTCTCTTTCTTTCCATGGCTACTTAGCCATTTCTTCTCTTATGTAATTCCTTTTTTTCATGCAGTGTTAATTTTTGTTTCTTTTTAATTACATGTTCATTTCCTTATATGCAAGTAGTGTAGATTTTCCTTTATGTAATTAGAATAGTTTTTCACTTCACTTTGCTCTCTTTTCCTTTTTTTCTTCTTTCATGTTGCAAGCTACATTCATTGTTTTAATGACAAATATGAGAGGCTAAACCCCTTCAATTTAGGGGTAATGAAGCTCTCTAATTATGCAGCTTCAACTATTTGTTAATTCATGCTCTTTTTTTGTGCTTAATGATGATGATAGAAATGGTTTACTAGTTGTTTTTTGCTTTGAATTTGATAGCTTATATTGTTGACACCAAATAGGCTATGCTTAAACAATCACTGACACTAATTGCCTCTTCATCAAAATATGATTATGGCAAAAGAAAGTGATTTGAAATTAAAATTTGATGGTCTATATTTCTAATCAATAGTTAATAGGCCATACTTATTTTCATTTTCACTGTCAAGTTTCATGAAAGTTAGTAAGTGCTTTAAGTGATGTGTTATAGTTTGATGGCTTATGTTGGCTAATCAATAGAACAAATATGTCATACTTATGATAAACACATCAATTAAAGAACTAGTGACCATAAAAGAGAGATTATGATTTCATATGTGTTGAACTACATGATGTAGAGAGTGGATTTATTTCCTAAATTATCACTTAACTCTTATATTTGCTTCTCTTTTCTTTTAGTTAGTTCCCTAATTTTCTAGCTTAACTTTCACTTGACTTTGGTTTAATTTGATTGAATAGAATTTTAAAATCATCAATTCCCTGTGGATTGACCGGTATTCACCACGTGCTACATTCGTACACCATGCGCTTGTGGTTATTTTTAATTTAAATTCTTCGACGGTTTTCAAAATCGATAGAATTTCCGTCGGCGAAATTTTTTTTGGCGCCGTTGCCGGGGAATTTGTTTGGTTTTATTTTCTATTCTTCGAATTATTTTCTTTTGATTATATTGTGTGTTTGTTTTGTGTGTCGAATGCATTAAAAAAAATTGTTGTGTGTGCTTGATTTGTGCTTGCATTTGTTTGTGTGTTTGTATTTTTTTCATTTTGCATTTCAATTTCCATTAAAAAAATACAAAATTTCAAAACAAAAACAAAAATATTTTATTTCCTATTCATTTTCTTTACAATTTACAGTTCAATTTCTTTTTTTCTTGTAACGTTGCGACTTTTCGACGCTCGAAAACCGACATCAATACTTCCATTGTATCAACTGCCGAGCAATTGAATGCCGAAAAACCGTACCGTTATGGTTAAAGAAGAAGAAAAAGGTATAAGAAGAGAGAAGAAAATAGAACAGAACAGAAAGAAACTACAGAACAATATCAGAATCCCACAATCGCAGCGGAACAACATATAATAGATAAATGAATAATCTTTAAACAAAAGAACTATATCAGTTATTACATTACATCATATTACATTACATCATCATAGTGTACAACAACAAACAACAACAAATAGCGGAAAAGAAATACTATATACTAGTTGATACGCCATGCCATCCAGCTTGCCTCCAGCTACTCCTGAATTCCAGAATATCCTGATAACCTAACTCTAGACTGCCCGTGTGGAAATTGGTGGGCACCCAGAGTTTAGAAAGGAAAACAATAAACTTCAGGTCAGTCATGGGACTAGTGTGATAACTTAAAACAGTTTATCTTTAAAACAAAGAACAAGATAATTTTAAAATAGATTCGCAATGCTTTTGAGAAAATGAGACTACCATAAGGTCTCCCGCACACACACACACAATGCAAACGCAGAATCGGAGGAGATTTCTCCTTATGATAGTCAAAGATGCTTGATACGCATTAAAAAGAAACATTTGATATTATTACTAGTGCATAGTGTAGGAAAAATCATTTCGAAAGTAAAGATATAAACCTTAGCCAGCATAGTCATTTCGCACTTATGCCTACTATAGCTACCATCCAAACAGTGGGGCGCCACCATAAGTGAAAGATAGGTTCTACAACTAAAACCATACAAGATCGTACTGTTTTTTTGGATTTCCAACAAATGGTCAGGCCAAGGAACTTCCCATTGCAACATGGGTACGCCACTGGAAAGATGACCTGAGAACCTAACCGGATCTCTGCCAACACAAGGCCGGGTTACCCTTCAAACTGGGTAACTACTGACACGAATATGTCATTCCCCGATCGTAACCGATCTATATCCGAGGATCCTCGGTTCCAATAACCACAAAGTAATAAATTTGCAGCAACAACATAGGTTAAGTATCTGGGCTCCATACTATGACACCACCTCTATCCAGAAGGAATGACATACACTAAAGGGGCACTACCCCTAATAACCTTGCCACATCCTTCCTGTTTTGACCATTTCCGGGGTGCGAGGTCCGACGAAGTCTCGTCCACAAAGCCACGCTTTATACAAAAGCTGTGCTTTGATCATCAAATGCTCAACAACACTTCGTATGCCACATTACCAATTTGGGAATGTATCACTAGTAACCATCAACTACATAACCTCTAAGGGTGTTAAGCTAAGAGAATAAATTCTCCGCCACCAACGGGAATATATTTGATAGAAACCGGCTTTACATCTCAAACTGTAACGTCAGACACACATCCATACAAGTCCGTTCCGGGATCGAACGGAACCGAAGGCACTTACAAAGAAGTCCTTGCAATCCGGATATTCACTAATCACGACCGGACTTCCCATCACAAAGGGTAATAAATTTCTATATCGGGGATCAGCCGATGCAGAAACATTCGACGGTAATCCTTCCATTTCATAAATATCCGGTCTTCAACACTGGTCATCAAATGCAATCAATAACGACGTATCACATATTCGGATTGGGTTATACGACCGCAAGGTCCTTTCCCGGCTAACCCGAATAGTGAGTGCTTATTCGAAAATAAGTGTGGCATTCAAATTCAAGCAAATCACAACAAATATATATTTAAAGGTAAATATTGATAGTCAGATTATTTAACTATCAATAGGCATGCACAACATCACCAGATTACAAATTTTTTTTTCCAAATTATTTATTTTCCAAAAATATCTTTATAAGATATAAATTTCCACACTTCAAAAATAAATCAATATTTATTTTTAAACAAATTTCCCTTTCTTTTATAAATTCCATACTGGATTTATATTTCACAATATTTACCGATACATGATTTTCAATCGATTTCAAATATTCACTTTCAGTTTATCTTTTAAAAAGATAAATTCTCAAAATGTTTCATTTCATATTGGAAAAAAACGTTTCCATACTTATTTAATAATAAGTAATTCACAAATCTTATTTATTTCCAACATTTGAAAAATATCCAATATACTTAAATAAAAAATTAAGTATATATTTCATTCTTTAAGCAAAAGGTTCTCTTAACACATTTATTTGGGCCAAAATGAATGTTGCGTAAAACATCGTTTCGACAACCCAAAATCACTAGTATAGGGATTCGAAATTAAGAAAGATATATAAATCACAATACTATACAAAAATTTTCCTTTCAGAAATCATTTACTATAACAACAATGTTATAGTCTACCATTTCCTTCTATTCCTCGAAAACATCTATTTCAACAATAAATGTTGAGATCTATGGTTTCGATAGTTAATCCATTTTAAAACATCTTTAAAACAATTAACTTCATTTTATAATATCACTTCCCCAAAAACATATCCATTTTCTTTAATAATATATTCACTATCCAAAATCGTGAATATACTCCCGATCCAAACTCTTTATTATTACACATATTATACAAAAGATAATTTGCTATCCAAAATCGCGAATATATCCCCTTTAATAAACTTCTATGTTTAATTCACCAAATTCAATTGATTTCGGATTTATAAATAGTTGTTTATAAATTCCATTTCTATTTATAAAAACTTCGATTTATAAATCTCCTTTATTAACCACTTCAATTCATAACTCAATTTTATACCAAAATCTAATTTACAATTTAATTACTTATAAGTCCTTTATTTTACGAAAATCTATCCATTTTAAAATTTCACAATTTATAAATCTATAAATTTCATTCACTTATGAAATCCATTTTTTATTTCATTTTAACACTTATAAAAACTCGTTTTATAATTCCAATATTTTAATTTATAAATATTAATCTTAGAAATCTTTTATATAAACCGTTTGTAATAATTCAAAAATCTCAATTTAAATAAACCAATCCTTTTAATAATTTACAAAACGTTATTTAAAACTTATATAACTCCAAAATCATACTTAAGTACTATTTTCCAAAAATATAACTTTTATAACAATAAAATTATAATGTTTATTTATTTTAACAATTCAAAATTTAATAAAGCGTATATTTTCAAAAATCACTTTAAAATTCTTTTAAAATCAAAATCATTATTTTAAAACTTCAAAAATGTATCCGATGATGCAACAGCACCAAATAGTCAATCACGACAACAAAGACATCATATATCAGTATATGATAATCAACAAATATCACAATATCTGTAATCAAATAATTACTGGTGAGGAATCCAGTTGGATCCCTCCAACCTGTTTCCCTGCATCCAAAGACATTAGCATAATACCAATTCCGTTCCAATACGGAATATCGCGGTAAATGGGATTCATAAAATATTATCCGCTATTATGCGGCGCAATAGGGTCTCATCCGCTATATAATGCGGGAAAATCAACTCCAAGTACATATATAATACCAATTTCACTTTGTAGTGAAATTATCGCGGTATATGTTTTTAATAAATAACCTTCGCTTACTAACGGTGCATAATGTCTATTTTAACAATCAATAGATATAATTTATCATTCAGGCGTACAATCAAAATTTTTAAATCTAACTATTTAAAATTTAAATCGAAACAATTCGATTGAGTGAGAAGTTCTCACCTCGCTTTCAATTTTGTTTTTCGCATTTTATTTCGAATAAAATTAAACACGCGTTTAATTTTACTCGAAACTCAAACTAGCTCCAAACAACTCCAATCTAGCTCCATTGCGTAGTGTTCGTCCATACGGTTCCAACGCAACTAGTTTCGTCCAAAACGGACCTCGTATGAACAAGTTACAACATTTTAAAGATTACACGATTTAAATATAAATAAATTTCAATTTTCTTTTATTATTAAACCTTCTGCTAATCACGGCCATTCGTTTTGAAAATGAAATCAAGGCCGCATGTTTTCCTTTCTCCCTCCCTCCAGTATATGATCACTAGCTAGGGTTAAAAGTCGCGACCACCACGAACGAGTTGAAGGCGATCGGGGACCATCATCACGCGCGTGTGCTCCAGCTCCACCCACGGCCAGGTTGCGGCCAAGCTCGGCTACGCCTCTTGCACGAAAAGACATGCGCAACGACGCCCCTTCCAGCTCGATTTGCCGTCAAACTAGAGCTTCGCTTTCGATATCTACCGTTGAGATCATAAATCTCACTCCCCTCTACAACATTGCAGTTAAAAGATTTCGCTAATTTTTGATGGATTGGAAGAAATCAGAGGAGAAAGACGATGCGTTTCTGGCCATTGAAGATAAACAGCGGCGGCTAGGGTTAGAAGAGTTAGGGTTTCTGAAATTATGAAGAGGATGGGTCCTTTTATAGAAATATTCCAAAACACTATTCACCCGTAATTTTCCGAACTCCAAACGAAGCGTGCCGGTTGGCGTTTCTAAGGTTTACCCCGCGTTCCGGACACAATGAAATAGGTTTCGGAGGCTAATTCGATCACCTGTGCGAGTTATGGCAACAAACGATCAAATTCAAATTAAATCGATTTAAACTAATTTCTATGTGTTTGAGCTCGCCCTGGACAAACGGTAAATCCGATTGACACGAAATTTTAAACTTACAATAATATCACATTACAGATCCGACGAAACTGGTTTCGTCGAAATCCGAGACTGTTTGAAAAATGGCTATTTTAGCTCGTTAATTAAATATTAGAATATTCAATTTTCACAAATTAACTTTAAATTCGATTTTAAAAGTTCACAAACATCTTTCTAACTCTAATATGATATAATAAAATTTTACGAATCAATTTCAATCATATTAAACCCAATATCTAATTATTTCTGTAATTTCAACTATTAAATTATCGATTTAATTATTCAATTAAATCCAATTATTCGAAATAAAATTTATTCGACTTACAAATCTTACTTGTTAATATTTAAATTAAACTAAATATACAAATTTTAATTAATAGAAATTCTGGGTCGTTACAAACTTCCTCCCTTAAAAGAATTTCGTCCTCGAAATTACTAAGTAAGAAAAAGTTACAGAATTAATTAAGTTTCTAAAACAAACCATTCAAATTGGATTTTTCAAATCTCTTAAGTGTTTAACTTTCTCAAAATCCAATAGTTAAACCTCTTACAATAACTTTACTAAGTTTTCAAATCATACTTAGTTATAGTTTCAAAATTTTCCAAAATTCCCAAAAAAATTCTAACGCCTTAAATTTTCGGAAAAATTCGCCAGTCTCCTTTGCGCGGCTCGATCCGAAAAAATGACAGTATTAATATCCCAATATACATCTCATCAAGTGATGAGGCATCCCGCAGGAAAAAAGTGTAAAAGTACGATATTTAATCCGAGATATGTACCTTATATTTTATTAGCGAGCATATACGGCTAATATAGCACGAAAGCGAGCTCCAAATGCGATGCAAGCGCAATCCGCACCTACTAAACACTCAACAAACCATGAGAAACATGTATATAGGAAAGTAACATCAATATACAACATATACCAACAACTATATATGCCAATATAGCAAATGTAACAAAACAACAAATCCAACCATCATCCAACTAGCATTTAACCGACATCCATAACCAAATAAATATTCATTCATATTCTCATTAATATTCAATGAATTGGTTTTTTTCCAATTGATTCATTAACGCTGGATGTTTTTACTAACATCCATTCATATTCATATTCAATTAGCAATCATTCACTAATTTACATTTAAGTTGGTTTACTTCCAAATCAAATTATATTCAATTACTTTAGCTTTCAATGATTTATAGCTTTCCATTTCATTAATTCAACTTCATTAACACTTAATGAAATATACACAATCAATTAACAATCAAATAACAGCCAATGTATATTCAACATAACCAAATTATTTAATTTACATTCAATTTGTTCAATACTCTTAATTCAATTGGTTGATATTAAATTGACTTACATTCAATTTATTCAATTAGCTTTAAATGAATTTAACACTTCATCCATTATTCCATATCAATTCTTTTACGTTTGATTGATTAACATTCAATCCATTTATCAATTCAATTGCTAATTCCTTTAACAATATGAGGTTGAATTTCATTTATATAACTCAAGTTCATATTCATCACTTCTCTTGATTAATTTACTTCGATACCAAAATCAACTTTATACAACATTATTTATGTTATATTCCATTTTGAAACATCATTTGTTTAACTTAACTTAAATTTCCACTTATAAATTCAATTCAGATTCCAATTCTAAAGTAAATTCCATTTACTTTTACCAAAGTCAAATTTATTATCTCATATTATAAGTTCAAAACTCTTTTCACTTATATTCAATTTAGATTTCATTTCTATTTAACTTTTTACCAAAGCCAAATTTTCATCACTTATTCAAATTCAGATTTATTTTGCTTAACAAATTTGTTTAACCATTTTTAACAATTTGTTTCACTTTCATTTTCTCATTTCATAAGTTATACAACTTATATTCAACAATTACCACTTGGATTTTTATAGATTCACTTATACTTCCTTTAATTTAACTCCATCCTTTAAGTCGAATTTATTCTATTAAAACTCAGATTGTATATGTTATCAACTCATTTATCATTCCCATAATATTTTAAATAGGATTCCAGAGTCTTTTCAATCTTTCAAAACCATTTTTGAAATCAATTCAAATTATCCTTTGAATTTCAAAACCCAAACTCAAAATTTTCCAAACCACTTTCATTTAAAACAATTTGGCAGCAATCCCTCTTTTGGAAACCCAAAAATGAACACCGATGATGTCATGATCATCATCAGAATTATTTTCCAGCGACCGAAAAGAGTTTAGAGCTTTAATTTCCCTAAAACAATTTTCCAAAATATCAAGTCCTTTCAAAACACTTCTCTGGAATTTTGTTTTTAGATTATAAATCACATTTATAAATCTTTTACTTATATAATTTCACTTATTGTATATATAAGATTATTCCACAATTGTAAATCATTTTAATTATAACTTCATACTTATAATTCATTTGCTTATATAATTATTCTTTAAAAATTATTGTTTTTATTCAACAACCAAACAATGAATTCATATACACTTCAATAATTTTGAAAAATTATTCCTTATATATAAAATATAATTAAGGTAAAATTATTTCATTTACCCTATTTTTAAAACGATATCGTGTCAAATTGTTCTGTACAAGTGTTTAGAGATCCCTATCAATAACGTTAATTACTCATGTTGACCAGAATCCATATACCACTCAATAAACCAATCATCACAATATAAATTTTTTTATATTCACTAACAAATACGCTCTCATAGCTATTATTACACTCACACTCGTTCTAGAGTACTACTGACTCTATCTCTAATGAGTAATTCCCAACAGAGCCATGGTTGTCGCTTAACCATACGCTCTGATACCAAATGTAACGTCGCGACTTTTCGATGCTCGAAAACCGACATCAATACTTCCATTGTATCAACTGCCGAGCAATCGAATGCCGGAAAACCATACCGTTATGGTTAAAGAAGAAGAAAAAGGTAGAAGAAGAGAGAAAAAAATAGAACAGAACAGAAAGAAACTACAGAACAATATCAGAATCTCACAATCGCAGCGGAACAACATATAATAGATAAATGAATAATCTTTAAACAAAAGAACTATATCAGTTATTACATTACATCATATTACATTACATCATCAGAGTGTACAATAACAAACAACAACAAACAGCGGAAAAGAAATACTACTAGTTGATACGCCATGCCATCCAGCTTGCCTCCAGCAACTCCTGAATTCCAGAATATCCTGATAACCTAACTCTAGACTGCCCGTGTGGAATTTGGTAAGCACCCAGAGTTTAGGAAGGAAAACAATAAACTCCAGGTTTGTCATGGGAATGGTGTGAGAACTTAAAACAGTTTATCTTTTAAAAAAGAACAGGATAATTTTAAAATAGATTCGCAATGCTTTTTAGAAAATGAGACTACCATAAGGCCTCCCGCACACACACACAATGCAAACGCAGAATCAGAGCAGATTTCTCCTTATGATAGTCAAAGATGCTTGATACGCATTAAAAAGAAACATTTGATATTATTACTAGTGCATAGTGTAGGAAAAATCATTTTGAAAGTGAAGATATAAATCTTAGCCAGCATAGGCATTTCGCACTTATGCCTACTATAGCTACCATCCAAACAGTGGGGCACCGCCATAAGTGAATGATAGGTTCTACAACTAAAACCGTACAAGATCGTATTGTTTTTTTGGATTTCCAACAAATGGTCAGGCCAAGGAACTTCCCATTGCCACATGGGTACGCCTCTGGAAAGACGACCCGAGAACCTAACCGGATCTCTGCCAACACAAGGCCGGGTTACCCTTCAAACTGGGTAACTACTGACACGAATATGTCATTCCCCGATCGTAACCGATCTATATCCGAGGATCCTCGATTCCAATAACCACAAAGTAATAAATTTGCAGCAACAACATAAGTTAAGTATCTGGGCTCCATACCATGATACCACCTCTATCCAGAAGGAATGACATACACTAAAGGGGCGCTACCCTCTAATAACCTTGCCGCATCCTTCCTGTTTTGACCATTTCCGGGGTGTGAGGTCCGACGAAGTCTCGTCCACAAAGCCACGCTTTATACAAAAGCTGTGCTTTGATGATCAAATGCTCAACAGCACTTCGTATGCCACATTACCAATTTGGGAATGTATCACTAGTAACCATCAACTACATAACCTCTAAGGGTGTTAAGCTAAGGGAATAAATTCTCCGCCACCAATGGGAATATATTTGATAGAAACCGGCTTTACATCTCAAACTGTAACGTCAGACACACATCCATACAAGTCCGTTCCGGGATCGAACGGAACCGAAGGCACTTACAAAGAAGTCCTTGCAATCCGGATATTCACCAATCACGACCGGACTTCCCATCACAAAGGGTAATAAATTTCTATGTCGGGGATCAACCGATGCAGAAACATTCGACGGTAATCCTTCCGTTTTCATAAATATCCGATCTTCAACACCAGTCATCAAACGCAATCCATAACGACATATCACATATTCGGAATGGGTTATACGACCCCAAGGTCCTTTCCCGGCTAACCCGAATAGTGAGCACTTATTCAAAAATAAGTGTGGCATTCAAATTCAAGCAAATCACAACAAATACATATTTAAAGGTAAATATTGATAGTAAGATTATTTAACTATCAATAGGCATGCACAACATCACCAAATTACAAAAAAAAATTTCCAAATTATTTATTTTCCAAAAATATCTTTACAAGATATAAATTTCCACACTTCAAAAATAAATCAATATTTATTTTTAAACAAATTTCCCTTTCTTTTATAAATTCCATACTGAATTTATATTTCACAATACTACCGATATACGATTTTCAATCGATTTCAAATATTCACTTTCAATTTATCTTTTAAAAAGATAAATTCTCAAAATGTTTCATTCATATTGGAAAAAAATGTTTCCATACTTATTTAATAATAAGTTATTCACAAATCTTATTTATTTCCAACATTTGAAAAATATCCAATATACTTAAATAAAAAATTAAGTATATATTTCATTCTTTAAGGAAAACGTTCTCTTAACACATTTATTTGGGCCAAAACGAATGTTGCGTAAAACATCGTTACGACAACCCAAAATCACGAGTATAGGGATTTGAAATTAAGATAGATATATAAATCCCAATACTATACAAAACTTTTCCTTTCGGAAATCATTTACTATAACAACAATGTTATAGTCCACCATTTCCTTCTATTTCTCGAAAACGTCTATTTCAACAATAAATGTTGAGATCTATGGTTTCGATAGTCAATCCATTTTAAAAATCTTTAAAACAATTAACTTCATTTTATAATATCACTTCCCCAAAAACATATCCATTTTCTTTAATAATATATTGACTATCCAAAATCGTGAATATACTCCCGATCCAAACTCTTTATTATTACACATATTATACAAAAGATAATTCGCTATCCAAAATCGCGAATATATCCCCTTTAATAAACTTCTATGTTTAATTTACCAAATTCAATTGATTTTGGATTTATAAAAAATTGTTTATAAATTCCATTTCTATTTATAAAAACTTCGATTTATAAATCTCCTTTATTAACCACTTCAATTCATAACTCAATTTTATACCAAAATCTAATTTACAAGTTAATTACTTATAAGTCCTTTATTTTACGAAAATCTATTCATTCTAAAATTTCACAATTTATAAATCTATAAATTTCATTCACTTATGAAATTCATTTTTTTATTTCATTATAACACTTATAAAAACTAGTTTTATAATTCCAATATTTTAATTTATAAAAATTAATCTTAGAAATCTTTTATATAAACCGTTTGTAATAATTAAAAAATCTCAATTTAAATAAACCAATCCTTTTAATAATTTACAAAACGTTATTTAAAACTTATATAACTCCAAAATCATACTTAAGTACTATTTTCCAAAAATATAACTTTTATAACAATAAAATTATAATGTTTATTTATTTTAGCAATTCAAAATTTAATAAAACATATACTTCCAAAAATCACGTTAAAATTCTTTTTAAAATCAAAATCATTATTTTAAAACTTCAAAAATGGATCCGATGATGCAACAGCACCAAATAGTCAATCACGACAACAAAGACATCATATATCAGTATATGATAATCAACAAATGTCACAATATCTGTAATCAAATAATTACTGATGAAGAATCCAGTTGGATCCCTTCAACCTGTTTTCCTGCATCCATGGACATGAGCACAATACCAATTCCGTTCCAATACGGAATATCGCGGTATATGGGATTCAAAAATATTATCCGCTATTATGCGGCGCAATAGGGTCTCATCCTCTATATAATGCGGGAAAATCAACTCCAAGTACAATATAATACCAATTTCAATTTGTAGTGAAATTATCGCGGTATATGTTTTTAATAAATAACCTCCGCTTACTAACGGCGCATAATGTCTATTTTAACAATCAATAGATATAATTTATCATTCAGGCGTATAATCAAAAATTTTAAATCTAACTATTTAAATTATAAATCGAAACAATTCGATTGAGTGAGAAGTTCTCACATCGCTTTCAATTTTGTTTTTCGCGTTTTATTTCGAATAGAATTGAACACGCGTTTAATTTTACTCAAAGTTCAAACTAGCTCCAAATGACTCCAATCCAGCTCCATTGCGTAGTGTTCGTCCATATGATTCCAACGCAACTGGTTTTGTCCAAAACAGACCTCGTATGAACAAGTTACAACATTTTAAAGATTACACGATTTAAATATAAATAAATTTCAATTTTCTTTTATTATTAAACCTTCTGCTAATCACGGCCGTTCGTTTTGAAAATGAAATCAAGGCCGCATGTTTTCCTTTCTCCCTCCCTCCATTATATTTTGAACGAGCCGAACCCATCATCACTAGCTAGGGTTAAAAATCGCGACCACCACGAACGAGTTGAAGGCGATCGGGGACCATCATCACGCGCGCGTGCTCCAGCTCCACCCACGGCCAGGTTGCGGCCAAGCTCGGCTACGCCTCTTGTACGAAAAGACGTGTGCAATGACGCCCCTTCTAGCTTGATTTGCCGTCAATCCAGAGCTTCGCTTTCGATCTCTACCGTTGAGATCATAGATGTCACTCCCCTCTACAAAATTGCAGTTAAAAGATTTCGCTAATTGTTGATGGATTGAAAGAAATCAGAGGAGAAAGACGATGCGTTTCTGACCATTGAAGATAAACAGCGGCGGCTAGGGTTAGAAGAGTTATGGTTTCCGAAATTATGAAGAGGATGGGTCCTTTTATAGAAATATTCCAAAACACTATTCACCCGAAATTTTCCGAACTCCAAATGAAGCGTGCCGGTTGGCGTTTCTAAGTTTACCCCTCGGTCCGGACACAATGGAATTCGGAGACTAATTCGATCATCTGTCCGAGTTATGGAAATAAACGATCAAATTCAAATTAAATCGATTTAAACTAATTTCTATGCATTTGAGCTCTGCCGGGACAAACGGTAAACCCGATTGACACGAAATTTGAAACCTTACAATAGTATCACATTACGGATCCGATGAAACTGGTTTCGTCGAAATCCGAGACTATTTGAAAATTAGCTATTTTAGCTCGTCAATTAAATATTAAAATATTCAATTTTCACAAATTAACTTTAAATTCGATTTTAAAAGTTCACAAACATCTTTCTAACTCCAATATGATATAATAAAATTTTACGAATCAATTTCAATCATATTAAACCCAATTTCTAATTATTTCTGTAATTTCAACTATTAAATTATCGATTTAATTATTCAATTAAATCCAATTATTCGAAATAAAATTTGTTCGACTTACAAATCTTACTTGTTAATATTTAAATTCAATTAAATATACAAATTTTAATTAATATACATTCTGGGTCGTTACATTTCTTTACATTTACAAAAAGGAAAAAAAAAGAACAACACAGTTCAATGTTCATTTCATTATAAAGTGCCATCTATCCTTCTCTGTTGCATTTCCCTCTCTCTATTGCTTTTTTGCCTACAGTCTCATTTTCCTCTGTTGCATTTCTACCACTCCACTCTCCTTCATCTTCCTACACATTCATCGTCTCATCTCTGTCTTAACATCTACAAATTTCTTCATTGCCTTACCCAAACATCAAAATACACAACATATCGCTCATAGCAACATCCACAAACTACTCCCTGTTAACCACCCTTCCTCATCACCATCGACCAATTCCATACATTCACAACCACTCATCACCATATACCACTCATACCCACTGCAACCCTCTCCAACTTATCAATTTCAGTGCAACATTTTGCAACACGCCTCTTCATCTCTGTTCTGTCAACAAACCATTACCTAATCATCAGTCCTCGGCATTTCAAACTCTTACTGCCACTATATACATCATCCAACCTTGCCACCATATGTAACGACCCAGAATTTCTATCAATTAAAAATTGTATATTTAATTGATTTTAAAATATTAATAATTAAAATTAATAAGTCGAGTAAATTTTATTTCGAATATCTGGATTTAATTGGATAATTAAATCGATAATTTAATATTGAAAATACAGAAATAATTGGAAATTGGGTTAAATATGACAAAAATTGATTTGTAAAATTTTATTATATCATATTGGAGTTAGAATGATGTTATAGAACTTTTAAAATTGAATTTAAAGTTAATTTGTGAAAATTGAATATTTTAATATTTAATTGATGAGTTAAAATAGCCATTTTTAATGCATGAGTAAAAATTTTATTCGATAAACCCTACAGACACATTTTTATTCGATAAACTCAGAAATGCTTATAATAACTGGAAATTCCAAAGTGAGGCAGAATTTTTAAAATTAAAACAGAAAGCAAAAATTGATTGGTTGACAGAAGGGGACTCGTGCACAAAATTCTTTCATGCTAAGATGTCACAAAGAAAATATATCAACAACTGGAACCAGATAATTATGAGTAATGGGGAAATCCTACAAGATGCTGAAAAAATTGAATCTAAGGCAATAAGTTTTTATACTTCCATTTTTCACTCTACACAATCACTTCCTAGCAATTTCCCGGATATTAAATGCATGAGTAAAATAAATGATAGGGGCATAAATAAACTTACCTCTAATATCACTATCGAGGAAGTCCAAAAAGCTGTTTTCTCAATTGCTGATGATAAGAGCCCTGGTCCTGATGGTTTCACATCAAAATTTTATAAAATCCACCGGAATGAGTTGAAATATGACATGCTGGATTTAATACAAGAAGTCTTTCATACTGGTAGAATTGAAAAAGGGCTAAACCATACATTTATTACTCTAGTTCCTAAAATCAAACAGCCAACCAGTATGTCTGATTATAGACCTATTGCATGTTGCAATGTCTTATACAAAATCATTTCCAAAATTATCTGTAATAGAATAAAGCCTCTCTTACCTCTTCTTATATCAGAGAATCAATCTGCCTTCATTCCAGGAAGATACATTGCTG
Organism: Allium cepa; assembly: GCA_030765085.1. Lineage (NCBI taxonomy): Eukaryota > Viridiplantae > Streptophyta > Magnoliopsida > Asparagales > Amaryllidaceae > Allium > Allium cepa. The sequence continues at coordinate 325,550,599 of CM060937.1, read as the reverse complement.
AAAATGTCCTGCTCGCACATGAACAAATAAGACAATTCAATAGAAGAGGAAGTGATAGAATGTGTATCAAGATTGACCTTCAAAAGGCTTATGACATGATTAACAGGGAATTTATTTGTCACATGCTGAACATGATGGGTTTTCCTCACAACTTGATTAAACTGATAAGAAAATGTATCTCAACTGCTACCTACTCTATTATAATTAATGGAAGGCCAAAAGGATTTTTCACAGTAACAGAGGGTTGAGACAAGGGGATCCCCTATCCCCTTATCTTTTCTGCATAGCTATGGAATTTTTTTCTTTGATGATGTATAAAGAACACAAGGCAGGCAATTTTCAACCAGTCTTTAATCAAGACCCTTGTGTCACTCACCTCTTATATGCTGATGACCTAATGATATTTTCTAAAGCTAAACTTAAACATGCTAAAGTCATCAAAGACATTATGAGGAAGCTTAAAGATTTGACAGGACTTAATATAAACAATTTGAAATCAAAAGCTTATTTTAGCAGAGGGGTGACCAATAGAAATTTTCTACTCAACATTTTGGACATGAAAGAAGGAATCCTGCCTATCAAATATTTGGGAGTTCCCTTAACATATAACAAGGTTCACTACAATGATTGTGGAAATCTTTTAGACAGGATACAAACCAGAATGAATGGATGGGACTGATCTATAGCAGGTAAGATTGAACTTATTCACTCAGTTATCACACCTATGGTGCTATACTGGATGATGACTTACCAACTGCCTATTGCCACTATAAATAAAATTAATAAGATATGTGCAAATTTTAATATGGAGTGGCAAAACACATAAAATTGCATGGGACATCCTCTGCAGACCGAAAAGAGAAGGAGGGGTGGGCTTGAGAAATTTTAAGGATATCAGAACTGCTACTGCTCTTAAAATACTATGGCATTATGTTAACAACAACAACTTATGGGCCAAATGGATGAGAAATAGATATTGCAAAGAAAAACACTTCTGGACTATGGAAATTGACAACAATAGTTCATGCACCTGGAAATCTATTCTTAAACATAGGCAGATGGGGCTACAACATATTCAAAGGAGCATAGTAGATGGTCAAGACACCCTGTTATGGCACGACCCATGGATCAACAATGAAATATTAGTCAATATCCTTGGGTGGGATGTACTTGGTTTAAATGGTGGGGATAATATGAAGGTCAGCAGCATAATACAGAACAACACCTTAAGACCACAAATCTTACACTTTACCAGACAAGAGGGAAGTAAAATTGTCTAATATACAAGAATCTGATTACTGGAGTTGGAACAACAAACCAAATGGTTTCAATTTCTACTCAGCTTGGGACAGTTCCAGAATACATTATCAACCTATTAATTGGTCTAAAATTATATGGAACCATTGTAACAGCCCTAAAATGAGTTTATGCACATATAAAGTTATTCTTAACAGAATTCCTACCAAGGACAAGCAGATAGAATGGGGTTACTCAGTAGATCCTATATGTATGCTATGCAATTGCGAACCAGAAAATAGAAACCACCTGTTTTTCCAATGTCCATACTCGGCATATCTCTGGACTCGCAGTAAATTGAAGCTTGGGATGAATCGAACTAGTTCGATGCTGGTAGAAGAGGAAGCGATTGATTTTTATGACTTGTTCAAAACAGATAACCAAATCAAAGAACTCGCCTTTTGTAGTTTTGTCATGATTATTTTCCACATTTGGAGAGAAAGAAACGCCAGAATTCATGAAGGTAGAGAGACCGATAAGATTCAACGATGGAACTACGTGGAGATTGATATTAAATATCAGATGTTGAAATGCAAGAAGAAGACTAAAAGATCTAAAGAAAATGAGGAAATTTTAGAGAGATGGGGTATTGATTTAGTGGATAACGGTTAATTTCGTTTTGGCTAATCTTGGAGTTGCGAAATGCAGTTCAGTCATTGTATTGTTTTCTTAATCATTTCATGTTTGGGTTTGATACTTGTAATTGTTGTGACTCAGTTGCTAATCTGTAAAATATTATATTCAGATATTAATAAAGCACCGCACTCTTTTTTCCTTACCAGATATCACGTTGATAACTAGTAAGGTTTTTAATGAGGCGGTTTACCCATTTTAAAAAAAAAGCCATTTTTCAAACAGTCTCGGATTTCGACGAAACCAGTTTCATCGGATCCGTAATGTGATATTATTGTATGGCTTCAAATTTCGTGTCAATCGGATTTACCGTTTGTCCGGGGCAAGCCAAAACGCATAGAAAATCGTTTAATCGGTTTAATTTAAAATTGATCGTTTATTGCCGTAACTCGCACATATGATCGAATTGGCCTCCGAAGCATATTCCATTGTGTTCGGAATGCGAGGTAAACCCTAGAAACGCCAGCCGGCACGCTTCATTTGGAGTTCGGAAAATTTCGAGTGAATAGTAATTCGAGAATTTTCTATATAAGCACCTCTAATTTCACTTTTGCAAAAGATATCAAACCCTAGGTCAAAAACAAGTTCAGCCGCCACATATAATATTAATGGCCGAAATTTTCTTTCCTTCTCCCTCTGATTTCTCCAAATCTATTCAGTTTCATCAAAAATATTTAACTACAAAGTCGTAGATGATGACGAGCTCGTCAAATCCAACGGTGGAGATCGTTTAACTCGAAGTGGATTGATGGCAATTTGCTCGTGAACGCCATACGTTCGAGCGCAGTTTTCTAGGCCATGGGGGGGCCGAGTTCTACATGGTTCTAGCCGAAGGTAGCTTGTGTGACGAACTTTGGAATGACATCAGCTGATCAACGTGGAAGTGCTTGGTTTGGTCGCGTTAATTGGATCAAGGGGGGCGGCTTGGGTTTCTAGGGCACAGCTTTTGCCTGGGAGAGAACGAACGGGGAAGAAAGGAAGGGGCGGCAAGGATTTAAGGGTTTAAGGATGGACGGCCAGATGATTATTGGTTATAAATTTAAAAAGAAAATGTAAATAAATTATATTATAAATCGTGTAATCTTTAAAATGTTGTAACTTGTTCATACAATATCCGTTTTGGACGAAACCAGTTGCGTTGGGTTCGTATGGGCGAACATTACGCTATGGAGCTGGATTGGAGTCGTTTGGAGTTAGTGAGAATTTTGTGTAAAATTAAACGTTCGTTTAATTTTATTCGAAATAAAACGCCGAAACTGAATTAAAACCAAGGTGAGAACTTCTCACTCAATCGAATTGTTTCGATTTAAATTTTAAATAGTTAGATTTAAAGTTGCTTGAATGTATGTTTGAATGATGATTTCTATCTGTTATTGATTGAAATAGACATTATGCGCCGTTAGTAAGCGGATGTTATTTATTAAAAACATATACCGCCATAATTTCACTGAAAAGTGAAATTGGTATTATTTATGTACTTGGAGTTGATTTCCCGCATTATATAGAGGATGAGACCCTATTGCGCCGTCTATTAAGCGGATAATATTTTATAAATCCCATATACCGCGATATACCGCTTTAAACGGAATTGGTATTGTGCTAATGTTTGTGGATGCAGGGAAACAGGTTGGAGGGATCCAACTGGATTCCTCACTAGTATTTATTTGATTACAGATATTTTGATGTTTGTTGATTATCATATCGATATATGATTTGGATGTCGTGATTGACTATTTGGTGCTGTTGCGTCATCGGATCCATTTTTAAAGTTTAAAAATAACGATTTTGATTTTAAAAGGATTTTTAAAATGATTTTTTTAAAGTATACGTTTTGTTAAATTTTTGAATTGATTCATTTTAAATAATTAAAACGTTATAAATTTTTATGTTATAAAAATTAAGATTTTTGTGAAATATAACCAAACGGTGATTTTTAAAATAAATAGATTTATAAAATAGCTAAATTTGGATTTTTGAATTATTATAAAGGATGTATATAAAAGATTTTTAACATTGATATTTATAATATATATAATATATAAAATATTGGAATTATAAAACGAGTTTATTAAGTGTTAAAATGAAGTATAAAATGGATTTCATTAAAAATTATAGATTTATAAATTGTGAAGATTATAAAATGAATAGATGTTATAAAATAAAAGATTTATAAGTAATCAACTTATAAATGGGATTTTGGGCATTTAAATGGGATATTAATAGAAATTGTTAATAAAGAACGATTTTGTAAATAAATGAATTATACGTATTTAACTTATAATATGGACTTTTGGTATATATTTGAGATATATAAATTGAATTGGATTAATAAAGGAGATTTATAAATCGAAGTTTATAAATAGAAATGGAATTTATATACATTGTTTATAAATTCGAAATCAATGGAATTTGATAAATTGAATATAGAAATTTATTAAAGGAAGTATATTCGCGACTTTGGATAGCAAATTATTCTTTATGTAAAATGCGTAGAAATGTTGAAATTTGGTTAGTGAAGTATATTCATGATTTTGGACAGTGAATATATTATTAAATAAAATGGTTATTTTTGGGAAAGCTATATTATAAAATGAAGTTAATTATTTTAAAAAGATGTTTTAAATTGTATTATGAATCGAATACATAGATTTCAACATTCATTGTTGAAATAGACGTTTTCGAGAAATAAGGAAATGGTGGACTATAACACTGTTGTTATAGTAAATGATTTCCGAAAGGAAATGTTTTGTATAGTATTGGGATTTATATATCTATTTTAATTTCGAATCCCTATACTAGTGATTTTGGGTCATCGTAACGATGTTTTACGCAACATTTGTTTTGGCCCAAATAAATATGTTTAAGAGAATGATTTCCTTAAAGAATGAAATATATACTTAATTTAGATTTAAGTATATTGAATATTTTCAAAATGTTGAAAATAAATAGATTGGTGAATTACTTATTATTAAACAAGTATGGAAATGTTTTTCCAATATGAAGTGAATGTTTGTGATTTTATCTTTTAAAGATAAATTAAAAATGAATATTAGAAATCGATTCAAAAATCGTATATTCATAGATATTTTGGAATTGTAAATTCACTATGGAATTTATAAAAGAAAGAGAAATTTGTTTAAAAATAAAAGTTGATTTATTTTTGAAGGGTGGGAATAAATTTACGGATGTGGAATGTAAATATAAAGTAAATCGGTAAGGATTTATTTAATTGGTTTAAATGAACCATTTTGAAATGAAAGTATTTCCGCGTAAGGAAAATGATTGAAATTTATTTTCAAAAGTGGTAAAGGTGAAAAGTGATTTGAAAATTTGTTTTCAAAAGGTTGAAGTGTGGAAATTATATATCTAGTAAAGATATTTTGGAAAGTAAATAATTTGGGAAATTATTTGGAATTTGGTGATGTTGAACACGCCTATTGATAGTTAAATAACCGACTATCAATATTTACCTTTAAATAGGTATTTGTTGTGATTGATTGAATTTGAATGCTATACTTATTTTTAAAATATGCGCTCACTATTCAGGTTAGCCGGGAAAGGACCTTGGGGTCGTATAACCCATTCTGAATATGTGATACGTCATTATGGATTGCATTTGATGACCGGTGTTGAAGACCGAATATTTGTGAAAACGAAAGGATTACCATCGAATGTTTCTGCATCGGCTGATCTCCGATATAGAAATTTATTACCCTTTGTGATGGGAAGTCCAGTCGTGATTAGCGAATATCCGGATTGCAAGGACTTCTTTGTAAGTGCCTTCGGTTTCGTTCGATCCCGGAACGGACTTGTATGGATGTGTGTCTGACATTACAATTTAAGATGTAAAGTTGGTTTCTATCAAATATATTTCCGTTGGTGGCGGAGAATTTATTCTCTTAGCTTAACACCCTTAGAGGTTATGTAGTTGATGGTTACTAGTGATACATTCCCAAATCGGTAATGTGGCATACGAAGTGCTATTGAGCATTTTATGATCAAAGCACAACTTTTGTATAAAGCGTGGCTTTGTGGACGAGACTTCGTCGGACCTCACACCCGGAAATGGTCAAAACAGGAAGGATGCGACAAGGTTATTAGGGGGTAGCGCCCCTTTAGTGTATGTCATTCCTTCTGGATAGAGGTGGTATCATGGTATGGAGCCCAGATACTTAACCTATGTTGTTGCTGCAAATTTATTGCTTTGTGGTTGTTGGAAATCGAGGATCCTCGGATATAGATCGGTTACGATCAGGGAATGACATATTCGTGTCAGTAGTTACCCGGTTAGGGGTAACCCGGCCTTTTGTTGGCAGAGATCCGGTTAGGTTCTTGGGTCGTCTTTCCAGAGGCGTACCCATGCGGCAATGGGAAGTTCCTTCGCCTGACCATTTGTTGGAAATCCAAAGAAACAATACGAACCTTGTACGGCTTTAGTTATATAACCTGCCATGGAATGTGGCGGTAACCTGCTATTGAACATGGTAGCTATAGTAGGCATACGATAATGGTCGTATGTTGGCTAAGATTTATATCTTTACTTTCGAAATGATTTTTCCTACACTATGCACTAGTAATAATATCGAATGTTTCTTTTTAATGCGTATCAAGCATCTTTGACTATCATAAAGAGAAATCTCCTCCGATTCTGCGTTTGCATTGTGTGTGTGTGCAGGAGGCCTTATGGTAGTCTCATTTTCTAAAAAGCATTGCGAATCTATTTTAAAATTATCCTGTACTTTGTTTTAAAAATAAACTGTTTTAGTTCTCACACCAGTCACATGAATGACTCGGAGTTTATTGTTTTCCTTCCTAAACTCTGGGTGCCCACCAATTTCTACACAGGCAGTCTAGAGTCAGGTTATCAGGATATTCTGGAATTCAGGGGTTGCTGGAGGCAAGCTGGATGGCATGGCGTATTCACTAGTATATAGTATTTCTTTTTCCGCTATTTGTTGTTGTTTTCTGTTGTACACTCTGATGATGTAATGTAATGTAATATGACGTAATGTAATAACTGATATAGTTCTTTGTTTAAAGATTATCCATTTATCTATTATATGTTGTTCCGCTGCGATTGTGAGATTCTGATATTGTTCTGTTGTTTCTTTCTGTTCTGTTCTATCTTTTTCTCTCTTCTTCTATCTTCTTCTTCTTCTTTAACCCTAACGGTACGGTTTTCCGGCATTCGATTGCTCGGCAGTTGATACAGTGGACGTATTGATGTTGGTTTTCGTGCGTCGAAAAGTCGATTCGTTACATTTGGTATCAGAGCATATGGTTAAGCGACAACCATGACTCTGTTGATTGTTACTCATTAGAGATAGAGTCAGCAGTACTCTAGAATGAGTGTGAGTGTAATAATAACTATGAGCGCGTATTTGTTAGTGAATATAAATTGTTTTGTATTGTGTTGACTTATCGGTTGATTGTTTATGAATTTTGGTCGGTGCGGGAAGTACAACCGTGGTCGATAGGGGTTTCTAAACTCTTAAACAAGATAAACTGACACAGTATTGTTTAAATTGGGCAAATGAAATAATTTTACCTCGATTATATTTTATATATAAAGGAATAATTTTTCAGAATTATTAAAGTGTATATGAATTAATTGTTTGGTTGTTTGAATAAGTTAAATAAATGATGTTTGAAAGAGAATATAACTTAAGTGAAGTTGAATAAAGTTGATTTTGGTATTGAAGTAAATTAATCAAGAGAAGTGATGAATATGAACTTGAGTTATATAAATGGAATTCAACATTCTATTGTTAAAAGAATTAACAATTGAATTAAATTAATGGATTGAATATTAATCAATCGAATGCAAATAATTGATATGAAATAATGAATGTAAGTGTAAATTCATTAGAAGCTAATGAAGTTGAGAAGCTGAATAATTGAATGTAAAACAATTTAATGATAAACCAATTGGAATTAAATGTGTTGAACCAAATTGAATGTAAAGAAATGTAAATTGAATAAATTTAGTTGTGTTGAATAAACATTGGTTGTTACATGATTGTAAGTTCATTGTATATAATTCATTAAGTGTTAATGAAATTGAATTAGCGAAATTGGAAGCTAAAGTAATTGAATCCAACTTGGAAGAAAATGAACTTGAATTGAATTTGATTTGGAAGTGAACTAACTTGAATATAAATTAGTGAATGCAAACTAATTGAAATTGAATATGAATGAATGTTAAAAAAAATCCAATATAAATGAATCAAATGTGATTAAATGAAAAACCAATTCATTGAATATTAATGAGAAATGAAAGAATATTGATTTGGTTTTGAATTGATTTGGATAGACATTGATTGCTGGATGTTTATTGGTTGGATAGTTGTTTGATGGTTGCATTTGTTGATTGAATGCATTGCTATGTTGGCACATGTAGTTGTTATGTTGCTATATGATGTATATTGATATTATTTTCATATATGCATGTTTTTCATTGTTTGTTGAGTGTTTAGTAGGTGCGGATTGCGCTTGCTTTGCATTTGGAGCTCGCTTTCGCGCTATATTAGCTGTATATGCTCGCTAATAAAATATAAGGTACATATCTCGGATTAAATATCGTACTTTTACACTTTTTTCCCTGCAGGATGCCTCATCACTTGATGAGATGTATATTTGTGATATATATACTGCCATTTTTTTTCTTGGATCAAGCTGCGCAAAGGAGACTATGGCGAATTTTTCCGAAAATTTAAGGCGTTAGAATATTTTTGAGAAAATTGGAAAATTTTGGAAAGATAACTAAGTATGATTTGAAAACTTAGTAAAGATTTTGTAAGAAGTTTAACTATGAATTTTGGGAAAGTTAAACACTTAAGAGATTTGAAAAATCTAATTTGAATGGTTTGTTTTGGGAAAGTTAATGGATTCTGTAACTTTTCTTACTTGGTAATTTCGAGGACGAAATTCTTTTAAGGGGGAAGTATGTAACGACCCAGAATTTCTGTCAATTAAAAATTGTATATTTAATTGATTTTAAAATATTAATAAGTAAAATTTATAAGTCGAATAAATTTTATTTCGAATATCTGGATTTAATTGGATAATTAAATCGATAATTTAATATTGAAAATACAGAAATAATTGGAAATTGGGTTAAATATGATAAAAATTGATTTGTAAAATTTTATTATATCATATTGGAGTTAGAATGATGTTATAGAACTTTTAAAATTGAATTTAAAGTTAATTTGTGAAAATTGAATATTTTAATATTAAATTGATGAGTTAAAATAGCCATTTTTCAAACAGTCTTGGATTTCTACAAAACCAGTTTCATCGGATCCGTACTGTGATATTATTGTATGGTTTCAAATTTTGTGTCAATCGGATTTACCATTTGTCCGGGGCAAGCCAAAACGCATAGAAAATCGTTTAATCGGTTTAATTTAAAATTGATCGTTTATTGCCGTAACTCGCACATATGATCGAATTGGCCTCCGAAACACGTTCCATTGTGTTTGTAATGCGGGGTAAACCCTAGAAACGCCAATCGGCACGCTTCGTTTGGAGTTCGGAAAATTTCGAGTGAATAGTAATTCGAGAATTTTCTATATTAGCACGTCTAATTTCACTTTTGCAAAAGATATCAAACGCTAGGTCAAAAACAAGTTCAGCCGCCACATATAATATTAATGGCCAAAATTTTCTTTCCTTCTCCCTCTGATTTCTCCAAATCTATTCAGTTTCATCAAAAATGTTTAACTACAAAGTCGTAGATGACGACGAGCTCGTCAAATCCAACGGTGGAGATCGTTTAACTCGAAGTGGATCGATGGCAGTTTGCTTGTGAACGCCATACGTTCGAGCGTGGTTTTCTAGGCCGGGGGGGGGGGGGGGCGAGCTCTACACGGTTCTAGCCGAAGGTAGCTTGTGTGACGAACTTTGGAATGGCATCAGCTGATCAACGTGGAAGTGCTCGGTTTGGTCGCGTTAATTGGATCATGGGGGGTGGCTTGGGTATCTAGGGCATGGCTTTTACCTGGGAGAGAACGAACGGGGAAGAAAGGAAGGGGCGGCCAGGATTTGAGGGTTTAAGGATGGACGGCCAGATGATTATAGGTTATAAATTTAAAAAGAAAATGTGAATAAATTATATTATAAATCGTGTAATCTTTAAAATGTTGTAACTTGTTCATACGAGGTCCGTTTTGGATGAAACCAGTTGCGTTGGGTTCGTATGGACGAACACTAGCTATGGAGCTGGATTGGAGTCGTTTGGAGTTAGTGAGTATTTCGGATAAATTAAACATCCGTTTAATTTTATTCGAAATAAAACGCCGAAACTGAATTAAAACCAAGGTGAGAACTTCTCACTCAATCGAATTGCTTCGATTTAAATTTGAAATAGTTAGATTTAAAATTTCTTGAATGTATGTTTGAATGATGATTTCTATCTTTTATTGATTGAAATAGACATTATGCGCCGTTAGTAAGCGGGTGTTATTTATTAAAAACATATACCGTGATAATTTCACTGAAAAGTGAAATTGGTATTATTTATGTACTTGGTGTTGATTTCCCGCATTATATAGAGGATGAGACCCTATTGCGCCGTCTATTTAGCGGATAATATTTTATAAATCCCATATACCGCGATATTTCGCTTTGAACGGAATTGGTATTGTGCTAATGTTTGTGGATGCAAGGAAACAGGTTGGAGGGATCTAACTGGATTCCTCACCAGTATTTATTTGATTACAGATATTTTGATGTTTGTTGATTATCATATCGATATATGATATTTGGATGTCGTGATTGACTATTTGGTGCTGTTGCATCATCAGATCCATTTTTAAAGTTTAAAAATAACGATTTTGATTTTAAAAGGATTTTTAAATTGATTTTTTTAAAGTATACGTTTTATTAAACTTTTGAATTGATTCATTTTAAATAATTATAAAACGTTATAAATTTTTATGTTATAAAAATTAAGATTTTTGTGAAATATAACCAAAAGGTGATTTTTAAAATAAATAGATTTATAAAATAGTTAAATTTGGATTTTTGAATTATTATAAAGGATGTATATAAAAGATTTTTAACATTGATATTTATAATATATATATATATATATATATATATATATAATATTGGAATTATAAACGAGTTTATTAAGTGTTAAAATGAAGTATAAAATGGATTTCATTAAAAATTATAGATTTATAAATTGTGAAGATTATAAAATGAATAGATGTTGTAAAATAAAAGATTTATAAGTAATCAACTTATAAATGGGATTTTGGGCATTTAAATGGGATATTAATAGAAATTGTTAATAATGAACGATTTTGTAAATAAATGAATTATAAGTATTTAACTTATAATATGGACTTTTGGTATATATTTGAGATATATAAATTGAATTGGATTAATAAAGGAGTTTTATAAATCGAAGTTTATAAATAGAAATGGAATTTATAGACATTGTTTATAATTTCGAAATCAATGGAATTTGATAAATTGAATATAGAAATTTATTAGAGGAAGTATATTCGCGACTTTGGATAGCGAATTATTCTTTATGTAAAATGCGTAGAAATGTTGAAATTTGGTTAGTGAAGTATATTCACGATTTTGGACAGTGAATATATTATTAAATAAAATGGTTATTTTTGGGAAAGCTATATTATAAAATGAAGTTAATTATTTTAAAAAGATGTTTTAAATTGTATTATGAATCGAATACATAGATTTCAACATTCATTGTTGAAATAGACGTTTTCGAGAAATAAGAAAATGGTGGACTATAACACTGTTGTTATAGTAAATGATTTCCGAAAGGAAATGTTTTGTATAGTATTGGGATTTATATATCTATTTTAATTTCGAATCCCTATACTAGTGATTTTGGGTCATCGTAACGATGTTTTACGTAACATTTGTTTTGGCCCAAATAAATATGTTTAAGAGAATGATTTCTTTAAAGAATGAAATATATACTTAATTTAGATTTAAGTATATTGAATATTTTCAAAATGTTGAAAATAAATAGATTGGTGAATTACTTATTATTAAATAAGTATGGACATGTTTTTCCAATATGAAGTGAATGTTTGAGATTTTATCTTTTAAAGATAAATTGAAAATGAATATTAGAAATCGATTTAAAAATCGTATATTCATAGATATTTTGGAATTGTAAATTCACTATGGAATTTATAAAAGAAAGGGAAATTTGTTTAAAAATAAACGTTGATTTATTTTTGAAGTGTGGGAATAAATTTACGGATTTGGAACGTAAATATAAAGTAAATCGGTAAGGATTTATTTAATTGGTTTAAATGAACCATTTTGAAATGAAAGTATTTTCGCGTAAGGAAAATGATTGAAAATTATTTTCAAAAGTGGTAAAGGTGAAAAGTGATTTGAAAATTTGTTTTCAAAAGGTTGAAGTGTGGAAATTATATATCTAGTAAAGATATTTTGGAAAGTAAATAATTTGGGAAATTATTTGCAATTTGGTGATGTTGAACACGCCTATTGATAGTTAAATAACCGACTATCAATATTTAACTTTAAATAGATATTTGTTGTGATTGATTGAATTTGAATGCTATACTTATTTTTAAAATAAGCGCTCACTATTCGGGTTAGCCGGGAAAGGACCTTGGGGTCGTATAACCCATTCTGAATATGTGATACGTCGTTATGGATTGCATTTGATGACCGGTGTTGAAGACCAGATATTTGTGAAAACGGAAGGATTACCGTCGAATATTTCTGCATCGGCTGATCTCTGATATAGAAATTTATTACCCTTTGTGATGGAAAGTCCAGTCGTGATTAGTGAATATCCGGATTGCAAGGACTTCTTTGTGAGTGCCTACGGTTCCGTTCGATCCCGGAATGGACTTATATGGATGTGTGTCTGACATTACAATTTGATATGTAAAGCTGGTTTCTATTAAATATATTTCTGTTGGTGGCGGAGAATTTATTCTCTTAGCTTAACACCCTTAGAGGTTATGTAGTTGATGGTTACTAGTGATACATTCCCAAATTGGTAATGCGGCATACGAAGTGCTATTGAGCATTTGACGATCAAAGCACAGCTTTCGTATAAAGCGTGGCTTTGTGGACGAGACTTCGTCGGACCTCACACCCCGAAAATGGTCAAAACAGGAAGGATGCAGCAAGGTTAATAGGGGGTAGCGCCCCTTTAGTGTATGTCATTCCTTCTGGATAGAGGTGGTATCATGGTATGGAGCCCAGATACTTAACCTATGTTGTTGCTGCAAATTTATTGCTTTGTGGTTGTTGGAAATCGAGGATCCTCAGATATAGATCGGTTACGATCGGGGAATGACATATTCGTGTCAGTAGTTACCCAGTTAGGGGTAACCCGGCCTTGTGTTGGTAGAGATCCGGTTAGGTTCTTGGGTCGTCTTTCCAGAGGCGTACCCATGCGGCAATGGGAAGTTCCTTGGCCTGACCATTTGTTGGAAATCCAAAGAAACAATACGAACCTTGTACGGCTTTAGTTGTATAACCTGCCATGGAATGTGGCGGTAACCTGCTATTGAACATGGTAGCTATAGTAGGCATACGATAATGGTCGTATGTTGGCTAAGATTTATATCTTTACTTTCGAAACGATTTTTCCTACACTATGCACTAGTAATAATATCGAATGTTTCTTTTTAATGCGTATCAAGTATCTTTGACTATCATAAGGAGAAATCTCCTCCGATTCTGCGTTTGCATTATGTGTGTGTGCGGGAGGCCTTATGGTAGTCTCATTTTCTAAAAAGCATTGCGAATCTATTTTTAAATTATCCTGTACTTTGTTTTAAAAATAAACTGTTTTAGTTCTCACACCAATCACATGACTGACTCGGAGTTTATTGTTTTCCTTCCTAAACTCTGTGTGTCCACCAATTTCCATACGGGCAGTCTAGAGTCAGGTTATCAGGATATTCTGGAATTCAGGAGTTGCTGGAGGCAAGCTGGATGGCATGGCATATTCACTTGTATATAATATTTCTTTTTCCGCTGTTTGTTGTTGTTTGCTGTTGTACACTCTGATGATGTAATGCAATGTAATATGACGTAATGTAATAACTGATATAGTTCTTTGTTTAAAGATTATTCTTTATCTATTATATGTTGTTCGACTGTGATTGTGAGATTCTGATATTGTTCAGTTGTTTCTTTCTGTTCTGTTTTATCTTTTTCTCTCTTCTGCTATCTTCTTCTTATTCTTTAACCCTAATGGTATGGTTTTCCGGCAGTCGTTTGCTCGACAGTTGATACAGTGGACGTATTGATGTCGGTTTTCGTGCGTCGAAAAGTCGATACGTTACACCATATAACATCATCCTCCCCCTATCTACAAAACATCACTCCTACATCATTCAACAGTGCAACAAAGAAACTATCCCCTGCCCTTAAATTATGCACTGCATTTTTCCATTCACTTTAAACAAATTAGTGACTGCCACAGTCATCCCCCACAACCATCTGCTCTTCCTTCAGTCCACACTACACCCCATACCATACCATCAGTGCATTGAACATTGTCAACCTTCACTTCCTACAACACCCAAGCCAACCTTGCATATATACATTTCAAACATATTCCAAAGCTTCCACTCCTCGACATCGAACCATCCATGATATCATTCACTGCTGCAGCACAGTGCCACCACCCCATAGACACTGCCACTTCTCTTCACATCTACAATTTCCTCCAAAGCACACAATTCAGTGCATCACCATTCTTGCCTTTCATTTCCTGTACATATTCCTAATCACCAAACTTCACTACCTCCTTCAACAGACCGCAACCCATAGACCACATCCATTCAAAACATCCATTCAACACCTTCCTCCATTGCTTACCCACTACCTGCTGTCTCTTCTCAATCACTACCGAGAACAAATCAATCTCAACAGCTCCCCTTTCCAAATAACCTTCCGTTGTCCTCCGCGCAAATCGACAATCACTCCTCGCCAACCAAAGCAGCCAACCATTGAACAAAAGTCGCAGCAACCCGTATCGAATCGTGAATCATCCAAGACCACTACTGCAACAATAGTGGATTGAAACGTTGACTTTGAAATTCGCTGTTAATTTTACTAGAGACTTTGATTTTTTTATTTCTACTCGAGATTTTGATTTTTAATTGTTCGGCTAATTGAACTTGTGTTCGATTTATTTGGGAATGTTCTGTAGTAAGTCTAGTTTGGGCCGGGCCCTATATCTTTAAAAAAAATTGTGAGAAAGATTTCATTTTTTTGGGTTTGTTTATTGATTTTAATATTAAAAAAATTGTATATATCTTGTTTTTATTTCAGGTTGCCAAAGCAGATAGAGGAAGGAGCCACTGCCGAATAACTTCTTGCCTACAATCAAACAGAAAAAATGCTGCTTTAATCTCTAGTTTTATTTGAATCGCATTGTTGTTTGCTTGTATTTGCATTTCATAAAAAAACCAAAAACAAAAACAAAAATCCATTCTTAATTGCATTGTTAATACACATTTAATTTCTGTTTTGCATTTCATCCTAGAATTTAGATTAATAATAACGGTTAGAAATCGATAACACTTAATTACATATTGACAATTTGTCTTATTTGAACATTTTAATTTCTTGGTGTCTAGGCTACGGCAAAGTAATAACCATTTATAAATATTACGATGATTCGTAAATATTATAGTGGTTGTTCCTCTGGAGGTACTTAAAACTTTGGCTGTATTGCTACGGTGATTCGTGGTGCACCGATAACTCCTGCCCGTTACCTGGCTTAGAACTATCTTGTTGATCTAAGACAATTTGTGATTATACAAATTTTGGTTAACTTAGGATAAATCATTTGTAATTAGAACCTTGCATTCATCTAGTTGCATTAGTTCATGCATATTTTAAAAAAAAATTCATAATCCAAAACAAAAAAAATTGTATACATTTCTTAGCTTGGTTTTTTTCCCTTTTCCTTTGAAAATTTTCGAATCAAAATTCTAAAAAATACAAAAAAAAATTCTTATTTTTTTTAGGAAATCCCAAAAAATTATATAAAATATTTTCAAAAAACAAAAAAAATTGAAAAATCAAAAAACAAAACAAAAATCAATTTTCCTTTTAGAAAAATAAATTCTATTTGTAAATATTTTTCTTTACAAAAAAACTATAAAAAAGAAATCTTGAAAATGTCTGAGGTTCCTTTTTCTTACCCACTTGAATTTAGTTGTGAAAATCAATATAATCCATATGAGTTCACTCCAAATTCGTATGGATATTTTAACAATAACTTTTGTTTAGACAATTCGAATTTTGAACCACAATATTTCCAAAATGATAGTCAACCCTCAACTCTTGAAAATAGCATTTCGTTGTTACTTGAACTCTCTACGCAACAAAATCAAGAGATAAATGAGTTGTGCAATTCATATTTGTGCTATAACTCGAATCAACGTTTTCAAAATAATCAAAATTTTAATTCACTTCAAAATCTAAATGATTTCGAGTGTAACCCATGCCAATTCAATTTCAAGTTTCAAAATGAATCTCAAAATCAAGACGAAAATGTGAACCAATTTTCAAATAATTTTGGCAATGGGAATAGTTTCAATAACGATACGATTGAAAACTTTGGTTATCAAAAAATTCAAAATGAAAATTTTCAAATTAACAATCATGAATTCGATTTTGTTGACCAAATGAAAAAAGAAAACGGGGATTTATTACTTAAAAAATACAAAAAATTTCATGAAAATCATAATCAAATCTCAACTTGCAAAGAATCAAATAATAATCTACCGTTTATTGAAATTGAAATCCTTGTTCTCAACAAGTCCAAATCGAAAAGATTCAACTTTGAAATATTTGACGATTTGGGCTTTCGAGCTTAAGCTGTGTCTCGCATACTTGACGAGACAAATGAATCGGTTTTTGAAAGACCGGTTCATTTACTCTTTAACGGCACACTTTTTGATGTCACGTAAATAATCATCTTTTCATTTTCATTTAAATAAAGGTTATGTTTTTTATTTTTCTCCTTCCACTTGGGTTGACTGTGGGGACACAGTCAAAATCAAGTGTGGGGGGGGGGGGAGACTCATCTTCCTTATTTTTTTCATGGTTTATTTTTTCTTTAAAATCTCAAAAAAAAAATTAAAAATAAATCCCAAAAACAAATTTTCTTTTGATTTATTTTTAAAAGAAACACCATAAGATAATTATATGGTTTTTGTTTATTAAATTGAAATTTTTGGAAATTTATTTGTCTTAACAAAAATAAAAATGAAATCTGATTACAAATAATAATGATTTAACTAGTATATAGGAAGATTCATAAGTGTTAATTATGAAGTATATCCTAATTGAAAATCTTTGTTTTAAAAAGTGGTTGATTTAAAGTAAAGGATATAACATTTTTTTTGTCTTCTAAGTTAAATGATGCTAAGATGATTTTGCAAAACTCTCTCTCTCTTTAAAAAATAATAAAAAATAAAAAATAATAACATCCAAGTATTCACTCTCATTTAAAAGTCCTCATGGTTATGCATGGGTGAATTACTTGGAATCTTTAATTATGTGCTTTCATACTCATTTAAAAGTCCTCACGGTTATGCATGTATGGAACATGTGTAAAAAAACAGACTTAATAAAAACCACCTACGGTCAATAGGTGTATGCACGAAAGTGTGTGCACTTGCCATGCTCTGTACTCCCCTCACATAAGCCCGAAAGGCAGTGCATGGGTGGTATATCTGGCTTCAGATTACTTGAGCTAGGTATGTAATTTTTCTTGCAAATAATGAGAGAGCAAGCAATTGAAATCCTAGCACTATATTTACTTATTTGATTTGATTTGTTATTGAAAAGAAATGAAAATACCACTTTGATAAACTTTGATAATCAACTAAGGATCCATTTCATAGTTACACTGTGTTAACCAAAACAACCAGTCAAACTATAGTCTATTTGTTATGATAACTTGATTTTTGTTAAAAATTTTGACGAGTAAATGGAATAAATTTTCAAGATAATGACCAAAACCTACATTTAACCTATTCGTGTCAATTTAAAAATAGATCCTTCATTTGTAAATATTTTCAAAAACTCGCATTCATCTCTTTGTAAATAAATCTTGTATTTTGTAAATATTTTCATCCTGCATTTGTATTTTGTGGGTAGTATCCGCTTAAAACCCTCACGAGACAACACTCGTCCTACTGGGGACACCCAGAGGTTTAACGGCTTGTTGCATACGCTAAATGCAATCGTGCTCCCTACGAAAATGAATTTATCTTAGTTTTAGTTTATTCGAGGACGAATAAAAAGATAAGTGTGGGGGTATTTGATGTGCAAGTAAATATGCATATTTTTACCACCATATTTAATCTATTTAAATTAAATAAATGATCATATTGGGTATTTTAACATGTTTTAACCAAAATCCATATTAATTTTAAATTGTCACGTATCCATCTTCATATTGGGGAAAAACGGTCATTTGTGTGCATATATTTCTTTGAGAAAAATTAATTGGAAATTTATATATATTTGTGTAGGAATTTATTCTCAAATATGAGTGGTTTCATGAAGACACATGCATGCACAACATGAATATAAAGGAATGAAGATGGAAATAATTCAAAGTGAAGATCATGGAGGACCCCACCTACCCACCACCTTACTGTACAAATTAAAGGCTAATGCACATGCTTATGGAATTAAAGGCTTCATGTACACTTAAATGATGATTAGTAGAAGCTAATGATTACTTGGCCTCCACACTTTCTCAAGGGTAGTTTGGTCATTCCCCAAATTATGAATTAGGGTTTCATGCTTATATAAATAACCTCTTATGTTTCATGTAACCCTCCCTCTTCCTCTTCATTAGTTTTAATTTAGAAAACAAATCAAAGCTCTCTTTCTTTCCATGGTTACTTAGCCATTTCTACTCTTATGTAATTCCTTTTTTTCTTTTTTATGCAATGTTAATTTTTGTTTCTTTTTAATTACATGTTCATTTCCTTTTATGCAAGTAGTGTAGATTTTCCTTTATGCAATTAGAATAGTTTTTCGTTTCACTTTGCCCTCTTTTCCTTTTTTTTTCTTTCATGTTGCAAGCTACATTTGTTGTTTTAGTGAGAAATATGAGAGGCTAAACCCCTTCAATTTAGGGGTAATGAATCTCTCTTATTATGTAGCTTCAACTATTTGTTAATTCATGCTCTCTTTTTGTGCTTAATAATAATGATAGAAATGGTTTACTAGTTGTTTTTTCTTTGAATTTGATAGCTTATATTGTTGGTACCAAATAGGCTATGCTTAAACAATCACTAACACTAATTGCCACTTCATTAAAAATATGATTATGGCAAAAGAAAGTGATTTGAAATTAAAATTTGATGGTCTATATTTCTAATCAATAGTTAAGAGGCCATATGTAACGATATCCAATTTTATTAAGTTTAAATTGATAATTTAATTTAATTTATGAATAAAAATTGTGAAAATAATTGGTAACTAATATAAAATTTTAGTTAAATTTTAAATAATCGAGAATTAATTTGGATATTTTAAAATGAACATGTTTATAAAATAGATTGAAAATTGAATTGGGATTTAAATTTAAATATCTAAAAAAAATAAAATAAATAAACTTGTATTTGGATTTTGGATATGATTAAAATTTGATATTAGATAATTAAACTTTAAAAGGAATTAAAATGAGTATTGATGTTAAGCAAATACTTTAAATGAACTTATAGTTATATAAAATACGACAAAGCATAAAACAAAGTATAAGCTGATGACAGTGTAAGCTAATGAAATAAGACATGAAAAAATTATTCATTTGTTCAAGTAATCAATGCAAGTCAAAATTGTATCTCTCAGCCACCAAGTTAAGTAATGCAGCCTGCAGGTTTGTAAAAGAAAAAAAGATAAAGTAAAGCAAAAGTATGTACACATAAAAAATATAAAACAAAACAAAGTAAAAATATAAACATGCAAGTATAAAACAAAACAAGTAAACAAAGCATAGAAAAAGAACAAGAAAAATGAAATTGGATTAGATCACAAAAGAAAAGAAACTTTGAATATAAGTATGCAAAGGAACCAAACAGGTAAAACAAGTAAACACTTAATATCTTAGGCTTGCAAAGGAGGCATAAGGTACATATGCAATTAATGTTTGCATCTCTAGCATATCAAAGAAGAATTCTCAGCCGAGACAAGCAAGTATGGCTGAAGTAAACAAATCCATTTATATGTATAAACAAGTACAAGCAAGCATCTTCACCCATGCCTTTGTACAAACCAGATCACCACCTTGTACAAATAATGTCCCTGTAAACTGCTTTATATAAGCAAAGGCATCTTATTCTAATTCATTCATTTAAAACTTAGCAAACCACAAAGAAAAAAAAAATAAGCATCATCATTTATCTAAATAAAAAACAAGATGATGTAAAAGAAGATTTAGCAAAGTTTAAAAACAAATCAAATGCAAAGGTTCAACTCAATGTGAATATCAAGTATCAGACCAAAGATAAAGGTTTTCAAAAATCAAAATGCTCAGTTTCAAAGCCACTGGTCAAAAGTTCAAATCCAAGTTTCCATTTCCAGGTTTTGCTGGGTTTTCTGGTCTCTGTCTTCAACATAAAGGTGAGTAACTTTCTTTTTAAAACTTAAGTATCTTGATATCTGATTGCATATGGATTACTGGAAATAAAATAGTATTGTGTGGATGTATTTGATTTAATTCACTGTGTATATACATGAATGTATGAAGGCATGCTTACTGTTGTGATTTATTCTTGCCTGTTCTTAGTTTCTAGTTTTAAGTTCTGATCAATAATCATTACCTCAAAATCTAATGTATGTTAAGGTTTAAATTTCAAACAAAATATGTTAGATGTTTCATAGATTATAGTTTTAAATTTTATTTAAGTTAAATAAATTAGAAACACTTCTGGAAATCAAGAAAAAGCTGAGCAAAATTTAATATGAGCCAAATTTCAAACATCCTGATTCATAAATTCAGGTATATAAACTGAATTCATATGCCAAAACATGATTTTTAAAGTAGAAATCATAATTTTTAAACCAAGGGAGAGAGAGCAGTTTGGTTTTACTTTGCTATCATAGTTTTATCAATCTCCGGTGATCGGCTAGTTCATGGGGTTTGGGTTTTCTCATGGAGATGGAGGAGGCTATGAAGGTGACTGGAAAAATGGCCGGAGATGGCGAAGATGGACGTGGTGGCGGCGGTGGGCATTTAAATTTTTTTAACCTAGTTTTTATGAGGAAGAGAAATCGGCCTCGTTCGACGTTTACACTGGACCGAGTGCAAAGCGGTTCTGAGTGATGGTAGAAGGGGTAGTGGGCGAAGGCGTGGTCGAGATTGTGGGGCTTCCGGTGGTCGAGGTTGCGAGTACGGCGGCGATGACAGGTTTGAGATTTGCATGGGTTCGAGTGTTCCAGGTTTTCAAACTCGACCTCAAAATTTGATTTCGAAATGGTGGGACGGTGCGACTGGTCGGAGTTGGATCTGGGGAGGATTGTCGACGTGGTCGACAACGTGACGGGGCCGGAAGATCGCCAACGGCGAAGTGCACGTGCACGAGCACTCTGGTGCTTGCGTGTGTGTTTGCCTGGAAAGAGCAGAGGGGATTCACGCGTCAAACTCGAGGAATTCGAGTCATTTACTCGAAGCAGGGACAGGGTAAACTCGGGTCAGAGTTTGTCCCAGTTTAGATTGAAAATTTTAAAACCAAATTTAAATTTTAAACCAAGATTTTTAAAGCTGAGTTCAAATTGAAATGTTAATGTAAATTCAAGTTGAATGTAGAGTTTAGATTGAACATAAATAAGTTTTAAATTTAAATTGTTTTAATAACTTAAAAGCAATTCAAAATATATTAAAGAGATTTGAAATGGAAATGGATTTGAAATTTTAAAATGAAAAAAAATTTAAGCAAGTTGAAACTAAAAGCTTAAATATTTATTTAAAACTGAATTAAAGATAATTTGAATCCTAGTTCTAAAATCAAAGAAGTTTTAATATTTAAATTTTTTAAATTTGCTTTGTGATGATAATTAAAACATTAGTTAGAAAATGTTTTAAATTTGAATTAGTGAAGATAAAATGATATGCACTCATTAAATTAGTTCAAGTGAATAATTGATTAATTTATTTAATCAAGAAATTAAGATTTGAGTTAAATTAATTAAGGTAAATTAATTTGTAAATAAGATTCATTAATTTAATAAAGAGTTGTCTTTTAAACAAATGATTAAGGTTATTTAATCAAGTAATTAAGATTTATTAGGTTACAGTTTAGAACTTAATTAATTAAATAATCAGTGATTAAATATATGATTTTAAAGGTTAATTAAATGATAATTAACAATAATTAAATTGAGTTTAATTACTTAAGAATAGTAATTAAATAATTATGAATAGTTAATGAGGATCATTTACTTGAAATTTATTTGATAATAAATGTGAAAAGAATTATTCATAGAAATTTAATCTGATTTAAATTTGTCAGATAATTAAATTGATCCTACTTATGGATGTTTGGATTTTATTGGATGTTGAATTGTTAATATCCCTGATAAGTGATGCTTTGTGATATATCCTGATTTGTGTCGTGACCTGTAATTTATTGTCGGTGACCTTTATATATCTGTGATCTGTGAATGGACGATGAGCGTTATAGGTTATATTTCTTATCAACTATATTTTTGTGTTTTAATCTGTGATGATTGAATGATGTTGCACTATTGTGTTAAACCCCTTGACCACACTTATACACACACCAATATGGATTTCACGAGGAAATCAATTAAGTCACAGATTTTGAAATGATTTATAAAGTTAAATATTTGAATTCAAATGTTTTGGAAATGGATTGGGTTTAAAAGTGAAAAGTAATTGAAAAGGGAATTTCAAAGATGGAAATTTATTTTGAATAACTGGATTAAGTGTTGGAATTTAAATACTTTGATTTAAATTTGAATTCAATATTGAAATTGAATTCTATAATTTGAAAACTAGGGAGTAACGATATTATACTAGTTATATATGAGTTAAACCATTTTTAAAGTATTATTTTTAGGAATTTGAATTAACCCAAAGATTGTAACTTGTATAAATGAAATCGGGTTTTTTTTTCAAAATAAGACTGTTGTTTCTAAATGATAAAAAGCTTTCATAGGAGAAACGAATTTCAAATTATATAAAAGGGATTTCAAGTTTAAACTGAAATAGTTTACCAAGTTATTGATGAATATCTGGAAATGAATTTTGAAAGAGAATTTTTGGGAACGAACTTTGAAAGATATAAGTTAAATCTTAATTTAAATATTTAATGAATTAAATCCAATTTATTTGGAATTGTTTTGAAATCCAGGAATGAATCTTTGAGAAACTAGGCGATCTTCATGAAATAAATCTTTTGTTTAAAAGATTAGAAATGGGAATTGATTTAAACCATTTGAAATAAAGTTTGAATTATTAAGTTGTGACTTAATTGAAATCCCATATCCATATGTTTTAAATATTGCGCTCACTATTCGGGTTAGCCGGGAAAGGACCTTTGGGTCGTATAACCCATTCTGAATATGTGATTCGACGTTATGGATAGCATTTGAAGACCGGTGTTGAAGACCGGATATTTTCGAAAACGAAAGGGTTTCTTGTTGATTGTCTCTGCACTGGCTGATCCCCGGTATAGAGATCTCCATATGTGATGGGAAATCCGGACGTGATTAGAGATTATCCGGATTGCAAGGACTTCTTTGTAAGTACCTTCGGTTCTGTTCTAAATCCAGAACAGACTTGTATGGATTGTTATGTCTGACATTACAATTTGAGATATAAAGCTGATTTCTTTCAAATATATTTCTGTTGGTGGCGGAGAATTTATTCTCTTAGCTTAACACCCTTTTCTGAGACGTACGAGCTCAGAGGTTATGTAGTTGAAGGTTATCAGCGATATATTCCCAATTTGGTAATGTGACATGCTGAGTGTTGCTGTGAAATGATCATTGTGTTGATCATTTGTGATAGGATCATTTGTTTGATCGTTTATCTTTGTGATCATTTCTATGATCATTTGTTGACCCAAAGCACGACTTTTGTATAAAGCGTGGCTTTGTGGACGAGACTTCGTCAAGCCTCACAACCCGGTAATGGTCGAAACAGGAATCGTGGCGGCAAGGTTTCAGGGATCGCTTCCCTAGGGTAGGACCATTCCTTTTGGAAAGGGGTAGTATCATGGTATGGAGCCCAGATACTTACTCATGTGGATGCACTATATCTATTACTGTGTGGTGTTGTTGGAATCGAGGCCTCGTATAAAGGTCCAAAAGGACCGGGGGTGGTATATCTGAGGTTTCTTACTCCCTGGGAAAGGGGTAGCCGGCCTTGTTTGGAAGAGATCCATTTGGGATGCTCGGGGACGTCCTTTCAGAGGCGTTCCATTTCGGGGTTTGGGAAGTTCCTTTCCCCGACCATTTGTTGGAATTCCATTCTTCAAATACGTACCTTGTACGGTTTTAGTTGTAGAACCTATCATTCACTTATGGTGGCGCCCCACTGTTTGGATGGTAGCTATAGTAGGCATAGTTCGAAATGTCCATGTTGGCTAAGATTTATATCTTTACTTTCGAAATGATTTTTACTACACTATGCACTAGTAATAATATCAAATGTTTCTTTTTAATGCGTATCAAGCATCTTTGACTATCATAAGGAGAAATCTCCTCCGATTCTGCGTTTGCATTGTGTGTGTGTGCGGGAGGCCTTATGGTAGTCTCATTTCGAAAAAAGCATTGCGAATTGATTTTTAAATATTTCGTTGTTCGTTTTTAAAGATAAACTGTCTTTGTTGCTCACACAAGTTCCATGACTGATCCGGAGTTTATTGTTTCTTTCCTAAACTCTGGGTGCTCATTATTTTCTACACGAGCAGTCTAGAGTTGGGTTTTTCAGATAGCTAGGTTTAGTAGATTATCTGGAGCTAGTTCAATCTTTGGATCAGACTGCAGTTGCTTATCTATGTGCATCGTTATTGGGAGTTCGAGCTATTGTTGGATTGGTTCTTGGAGATGGAGTTGCAGTTCTCGGAGTTCTCTTTTGAAGACTATCTTAGAGTTATATTGTTCCGCTGCTAGATGTTATCTATTTTTCTTTTCCGCTGCTATTTTATTGTATCATATCTCTGATGTATATTGATATCTATTGGATCATCTGTTGTATCAGATATTGTATCAAAGCTGTATATCAATGTATTATTCTTTTATTCCGCTGTGTTATTTACTTAATGTTGTTATAAGCTCCGGCGAATCGGATTTGAACGGTCGAATCTATGGCATTCGAATACGATATGAAGTATGGATGTCGATTTTCGAGCGGGCAAAATCCTAAACGTTACATTTGGTATCAGAGCTAAGGGTTAAACTTTAGCTCAGGAGTATAACACATTAAGTAGCTCATTAGAGATAGGGTGGAGTATACCCTAGAATGAGTATATCCCTAAGATATCCGTTCGAATGTCTCAGTAAATTCTCTTAATATCCAGTGATAGTGAGTATGAGTGCAAGAAGAGAACGAGATGGGGGACAGGGAAATACGACTATAAATGGTCAATGCCCTGCAACAGTGGAAACAAACTTTCTCTATCAATTTTCCTTTGATTCGTTTCCAAATTCTTTTGATTTCTTCGTGACAGCTTCCGAAAGAAGTTTCAGTGCGATGATGGCCCTACGAATTGTTGTAGGAAATTCTTACTTCATATCTTCATCGGTTTCTTACCAGTTTTTGATTTTAAACCTTAATGAATATGAATTGGAAATTTGGAATTGAAAATTTTAAATAAATTGGAAATTTAAATCGAGTTAACTTGATCAATGAAATATGAAGCTAAATTTATATTGTATCGATAAATTGATTTCGTTTAAAACCAAATTTGAAATTATGTTGTAATTTATTGTGAATACCAAAGTCCGAAGAGGGACCAATTATTTATATTTTGGGATATTTCGATTTGAGTTTGGAATCCATATCTTGTGTTTGAGGAATTATAGAAGATCGAATCTATCTATCTTTGTTATTTTCGTACCTGCGAATTTCGAGGAAGAAATTCTTTTTAAGGGGGGAAGTCTGTAACGATCTCCAATTTTATTAAGTTTGAATTGATAATTTAATTTAATTTATGAATAAAAATTGTGAAAATAATTGGTAACTAATATAAAATTTTAGTTAAATTTTAAATAATCGAGAATTAATTTGGATATTTGAAAATGAACATGTTTATAAAATAGATTGAAAATTGAATTGGGATTTAAATTTAAATATCTAAAAAAAGTAAAATAAATAAATAAATAAACTTGTATTTGGATTTTGGATATGATTAAAATTTGATATTAGATAATTAAACTTTAAAAGGAATTAAAATGAGTATTGATGTTAAGCAAATACTTTAAATGAACTTATAGTTATATAAAATATGACAAAGCATAAAACAAAGTATAAGTTGATGACAGTGTAAGCTAATGAAATAAGACATGAAAAAATTATTCATTTGTTCAAGTAATCAATGCAAGTCAAAATTGTATCTCTCAGCCACCAAGTTAAGTAATGCAGCCTGCAGGTTTGTAAAAGAAAAAAAGATAAAGTAAAGCAAAAGTATGTACACATAAAAAATATAAAACAAAACAAAGTAAAAATATAAACATGCAAGTATAAAACAAAACAAGTAAACAAAGCATAGAACAAGAACAAAAAAAATAAAACTGGATTAGATTACAAAAGAAAAGAAACTTTGAATATAAGTATGCAAAGGAACCAAACAGGTAAAACAAGTAAACACTTAATATCTTAGGCTTGCAAAGGAGGCATAAGGTACATATGCAATTAATGTTTGCATCTCTAGCATATCAAAGAAGAATTCTCAGCCGAGACAAGCAAGTATGGCTGAAGTAAACAAATACATTTATATGTATAAACAAGTACAAGCAAGCATCTTCACCCATGCCTTTGTACAAACCAGATCACCACCTTGTACAAATAATGTCCCTGTAAACTGCTTTATATAAGCAAAGGCATCTTATTCTAATTCATTCATTTAAAACTTAGCAAACCACAAAGAAAAAAAAATAAGCATCATCATTTATCTAAATAAAAAACAAGATGATGTAAAAGAAGATTTAGCAAAGTTTAAAAACAAATCAAATGCAAAGGTTCAACTCAATGTGAATATCAAGTATCAGACCAAAGATAAAGGTTTTCAAAAATCAAAATGCACAGTTTCAAAGCCACTGATCAAAAGTTCAAATCCAAGTTTCCATTTCCAGGTTTTGCTGGGTTTTCTGGTCTCTGTCTTCAACATAAAGGTGAGTAACTTTCTTTTTAAAACTTAAGTATCTTGATATCTGATTGCATATGGATTACTGGAAATAAAATAGTATTGTGTGGATGTACTTGATTTAATTCACTGTGTATATACATGAATGTATGAAGGCATGCTTACTGTTGTGATTTATTCTTGCCTGTTCTTAGTTTCTAGTTTTAAGTTCTGATCAATAATCATTACCTCAAAATCTAATGTATGTTAAGGTTTAAATTTCAAACAAAATATGTTAGATGTATCATAGATTATAGTTTTAAATTTTATTTAAGTTAAATAAATTAGAAACACTTCTGGAAATCAAGAAAAAGCTGAGCAAAATTTAATATGAGCCAAATTTCAAACATCCTGATTCATAAATTCAGGTATATAAACTGAATTCATATGCCAAAACATGATTTTTAAAGTAGAAATCATAATTTTTAAACCAAGGGAGAGAGAGCAGTTTGGGTTTACTTTGCTATCATAGTTTGATCAATCTCTGGTGATCGGCTAGTTCATGGGGTTTGGGTTTTCTCATGGAGATGGAGGAGGCTATGAAGGTGACTGGAAAAATGGCCGGAGATGGCGAAGATGGACGTGGCGGCGGCGGTGGGCATTTAAAATTTTTTAACCTAGTTTTTATGATGAAGAGAAATCGGTCTCGTTCGACGTTTACACTGGACCGAGTGCGAAGCGGTTCTGAGTGATGGTAGAGGGGTAGTGGGCGAAGGCGTGGTCGAGATTGTGGGGCTTCCGGTGGTCGAGGTTGCGAGTACGGCGGCGATGACAGGTTTGAGGTTCGCATGGGTTCGAGTGTTCCAGGTTTTCAAACTCGACCTCAAATTTTGATTTCGAAATGGTGGGACGGTGCGACTGGTCGGAGTTGGATCTGGGGAGGATTGTCGACGTGATCGACAACGTGACGGGGCCGGAAGATCGCCAACGGCGAAGTGCACGTGCACGAGCACTCTGGTGCTTGCGTGTGTGTTTGCCTGGAAAGAGCAGAGGGGATTCACGCGTCGAACTCGAGGAATTCGAGTCATTTACTCGAAGCAGGGACAGGGTAAACTCGGGTCAGAGTTTGTCCCAGTTTAGATTGAAAATTTTAAAACCAAAATTAAATTTTAAACCAAGATTTTTAAAGCTGAGTTCAAATTGAAATGTTAATATAAATTCAAGTTGAATGTAGAGTTTAGATTGAACATAAATAAGTTTTAAATTTAAATTGTTTTAATAACTTAAAAGCAATTCAAAATATATTAAAGAGATTTGAAATGGAAATGGATTTGAAATTTTAAAATGAAAAAAAATTTAAGCAAGTTGAAACTAAAAGCTTAAATCTTTATTTAAAACTGAATTAAAGATAATTTGAATCCTAGTTCTGAAATCAAAGAAGTTTTAATATTTAAATTGTTTAAATTTGCTTTGTGATGATAATTAAAACATTAGTTAGAAAATGTGTTAAATTTGAATTAGTGAAGATAAAATGATATGCACTCATTAAATTAGTTCAAGTGAATAATTGATTAATTTATTTAATCAAGAAATTAAGATTTGAGTTAAATTAATTAAGGTAAATTAATTTGTAAATAAGATTCATTAATTTAATAAAGAGTTGTCTTTTAAACAAATGATTAAGGTTATTTAATCAAGTAATTAAGATTTATTAGGTTACAGTTTAGAACTTAATTAATTAAATAATCAGTGATTAAATATATGATTTTAAAGGTTAATTAAATGATAATTAACAATAATTAAATTGAGTTTAATTACTTAAGAATAGTAATTAAATAATTATGAATAGTTAATGAGGATCATTTACTTGAAATTTATTTGATAATAAATGTGAAAAGAATTATTCATAGAAATTTAATCTGATTTAAATTTGTCAGATAATTAAATTGATCCTACTTATGGATGTTTGGATTTTATTGGATGTTGAATTGTTAATATCCCTGATAAGTGATGCTTTGTGATATATCCTGATTTGTGTTGTGACCTGTAATTTATTATCGGTGACCTTTATATATCTGTGATCTGTGAATGGACGATGAGCGTTATAGTTTATATTGCTTATCAACTATATTTTTGTGTTTTAATCTGTGATGATTGAATGATGTTGCACTATTGTGTTAAACCCCTTGACCACACTTATACACACACCAATATGGATTTCACGAGGAAATCAATTAAGTCACAGATTTTGAAATGATTTATAAAGTTAAATATTTGAATTCAAATGTTTTGGAAATGGATTGGGTTTAAAAGTGAAAAGTAATTGAAAAGGGAATTTCAAAGATGGAAATTTATTTTGAATAACTGGATTAAGTGTTGGAATTTAAATACTTTGATTTAAATTTGAATTCAATATTGAAATTGAATTCTATAATTTGAAAACTAGGGAGTAACGATATTATACTAGTTATATATGAGTTAAACCATTTTTAAAGTATTATTTTTAGGAATTTGAATTAACCCAAAGATTGTAACTTGTATAAATGAAATCGGGTTTTTTTTCAAAATAAGACTGTTGTTTCTAAATGATAAAAAGCTTTCATAGGAGAAACGAATTTCAAATTATATAAAAGGGATTTCAAGTTTAAACTGAAATAGTTTACCAAGTTATTGATGAATATCTGGAAATGAATTTTGAAAGAGAATTTTTGGGAACGAACTTTGAAAGATATAAGTTAAATCTTAATTTAAAGATTTAATGAATTAAATCCAATTTATTTGGAATTGTTTTGAAATCCAGGAATGAATCTTTGAGAAACTAGGCGATCTTCATGAAATAAATCTTTTGTTTAAAAGATTAGAAATGGGAATTGATTTAAACCATTTGAAAGAAAGTTTGAATTATTAAGTTGTGGCTTAATTGAAATCCCATATCCATATGTTTTAAATATTGCGCTCACTATTCGGGTTAGCCGGGAAAGGACCTTTGGGTCGTATAACCCATTCTGAATATGTGATTCGACGTTATGGATAGCATTTGAAGACTGGTGTTGAAGACCGAATATTTTCGAAAGCGAAAGGGTTTCTTGTTGATTGTCTCTGCACTGGCTGACCCCCGGTATAGAGATCTCCATATGTGATGGGAAATCCAGAAGTGATTAGAGATTATGCGGATTGCAAGGACTTCTTTGTAAGTGCCTTCGGTTCTGTTCTAAATCCAGAACAGAATTATGGATTGTTATGTCTGACATTACAATTTGAGATATAAAGCTGATTTCTTTCAAATATATTTCTGTTGGTGGCGGAGAATTTATTCTCTTAGCTTAACACCCTTTTCTGAGACGTACGAGCTCAGAGGTTATGTAGTTGAAGGTTATCAGCGATATATTCCCAATTTGGTAATGTGACATGCTGAGTGTTGCTGTGAAATGATCATTGTGTTGATCATTTGTGATAGGATCATTTGTTTGATCTTTTATCTTTGTGATCATTTCTATGATCATTTGTTGACCCAAAGCATGACTTTTGTATAAAGCGTGGCTTTGTGGACGAGACTTCGTCAAGCCTCACAACCCGGTAATGGTCGAAACAGGAATCATGGCGGCAAGGTTTCAGGGATCGCTTCCCTAGGGTAGGACCATTCCTTCTGGAAAGGGGTAGTATCATGGTATGGAGCCTAGATACTTACTCATATGGATGCACTATATCTATTACTGTGTGGTGTTGTTGGAATCGAGGCCTCGTATAAAGGTCCAAAAGGACCGGGGGTGGTATATCTGAGGTTTCTTACTCCCTGGGAAAGGGGTAGCCGGCCTTGTTTGGAAGAGATCCATTTGGGATGCTCGGGGACGTCCTTTCAGAGGCGTTCCATTTCGGGGTTTGGGAAGTTCCTTTCCCCGACCATTTGTTGGAATTCCATTCTTCAAATACGTACCTTGTACGGTTTTAGTTGTAGAACCTATCATTCACTTATGGTGGCGCCCCACTGTTTGGATGGTAGCTATAGTAGGCATAGTTCGAAATGTCTATGTTGGCTAAGATTTATATCTTTACTTTCGAAATGATTTTTACTACACTATGCACTAGTAATAATATCAAATGTTTCTTTTTAATGCGTATCAAGCATCTTTGACTATCATAAGGAGAAATCTCCTCCGATTCTGCGTTTGCATTGTGTGTGTGTGCGGGAGGCCTTATGGTAGTCTCATTTCTAAAAAAGCATTGCGAATTGATTTTTAAATATTTCGTTATTCGTTTTTAAAGATAAACTGTCTTTGTTGCTCACACAAGTTCCATGACTGATCCGGAGTTTATTGTTTCTTTCCTAAACTCTGGGTGCTCATTATTTTCTACACGAGCAGTCTAGAGTTGGGTTTTTCAGATACCTAGGTTTAGTAGATTATCTGGAGCTAGTTCAATCTTTGGATCAGACTGCAGTTGCTTATCTATGTGCATCGTTATTGGGAGTTCGAGCTATTGTTGGATTGGTTCTTGGAGATGGAGTTGCAGTTCTCGAAGTTCTCTTTTGAAGACTATCTTAGAGTTATATTGTTCTGCTGCTAGATGTTATCTATTTTTCTTTTCCGCTGCTATTTTATTGTATCATATCTCTGATGTATATTGATATCTATTGGATCATCTGTTGTATCAGATATTGTATCAAAGCTGTATATCAATGTATTATTCTTTTATTCCGCTGTGTTATTTACTTAATGTTGTTATAAGCTCCAGCGAATCGAATTTGAACGGTCGAATCTATGGCATTCGAATACGATATGAAGTATGGATGTCGATTTTCGAGCGGGCAAAATCCTAAACGTTACACCATACTTAAAATAGATTTCATTTTCATTTTCTTTGTCAAGTTTCATGAAAGTTAGTAAGTGCTTTAAGTGATGTGTTATAGTTTGATGGCTTCTGTTGGCTAATCAATAGCACAAATATGTCATACTTATGATAAACACATCAATTAAAGCACTAATGACCATAAAAGAGAGATCGTGATTTCATATGTGTTGAACTACATGATCTAGATAGTGGATTTATTTCCTAAATTGTCACTTAACCCTTATATTTGCTTCTCTTTTCTTTTAGTTAGTTCCCTAATTCTCTAGCTTAACTTTCACTCGACTTTGGTTTAATTTTATTGAATAGAATTTTAAAATCATCAATTCCCTGTGGATCGACCCGTATTCGCCATGTGCTACATTCGTACACCATGTGCTTGCGGTTATTTTTAATTTAAATTCGTTCGACGGTTTTCTAAACCGATAGAACTTCCATCGACGAACATGGCCAAACTTGAATATCACAGTTTTTATATGCTAATTTTTAATATATGAATTTGAATGTGCATATTTATACTCAAGGAGACTTTACAATGTTTTTCTAAGTCTCTTAATACACAATTATAACCTTACGAATCATAGCATGGTCCATAAGTCTTTGTTTGTCTTCGAGTCTCGATATCTTTGGGCATGATAATCTCTTGTAGTATATACCTATAATCTTGATAAGATATAATGATTGTATAGTTGTTGTCATTAAACTAAGGAATAGAGGTTCTAACATTCTTCCCCATTTTGATGACGGCAACTATATAATCGTTAGTTATAATAATAACTTGTGCTTAATTTTATCTCCCTATATGTATATGCATATTATCTCCCCCTATGTGTATGAAAATATTTCTCCCCCTTTGTCATTATCAAAAAAACCAAATTACACTAACTATGATACCATATGAAAGTCGTTACAGGATCTTTATACAATGCAACTTATATATGTAAGTATGAGAGTGTGTCACAAATTACAATAAGCAAAGAATAATAATCGAATATAAAGAAGGTAAATAATAAAAGCGATCACACTAGATATTTTATACTGGTTTGGACCTTTCATCCTACGTCCAGTCTTGAAGCTCCCCAATGGTATTTCCTTTGACCAAATAACCCTCGCTTCGCCTAGAGGAATAGAATAATACAAAATGTATTTCTTTGACAACCTTGTATTCCAAATAACACGGATTTTGACTAATAGTGCAATTCTTCCTATGATCTCCTTTGAGTATGTGAATGTGAGCACTTTAAGTTGTAGGAAGTGGTTTAACCATAATATTTTGATTATGATAGGTTGAGAATATGTAAGGAATGAATGTGCAAATAAATAGGGAGTGATAAGAAATAAAGAGAATAGATTAAAATAATTAATTCAATTCTTAATCTTTGAAATATATATAGGTCTGAGTAGATGCATATAAGGAGTTGTTATTGTTTAAAATAAAATCTATTTGCTTTATTGGCTACAACCATTGAAGAAGGGATGATATTATTCAATATGAAATGAAGCATCCTTTCAGAATGGAGTAGTTGCTATATGACAGACGTCTATAGAAAAACCTCAGATGTTTTTGGCTTTAGGAATTAAAATCCTGAAATATTCACAAACGTCCATGGCTTTCCCACAAATATATGTGGATGGCCAAACTTGAATATCACTATTTTTATATGCCGATGTTGAATATATGATTTTGTGTGTGCATATTTATATTCAAGGAGAGCTTACAATGTTTTTCCAAAACTCTTAATACGCTATTATAACCTTACTAATCATAGTATGGTCCATAAGTCTTTGTTTGTCTTCAAGTCTTGATATCTTTGAGCATGACGATCTCTTGTAGTATATACCTATAATCTTGATAAGATATAATATATGTGATTGTATAGTTGTTGTCATTGAAACCAAGGAATGGAGGTTCTAACATTCTCCCTCTTTTTGATGATGACAACTTTACAATCGTTAGTTATGATAATAACTTGTGCTTAATTTTATCTCTACAAATGTATATGCACATTATCTCCCCTATGCATATGTAAATATTTATCCCCTTTTTTCATTATAAAAAAACCAAACTACGCCAACTATGGTACCAAATGAAAGTCGCTACAGGATCATTATATAATGCAACTTATATATGTAAGTATGAGAGTGCATGTTACAAATTACACTAAGCAGAGAATAATAATCGAATATAAAGAAGGTAAATAATAAAAGTAATCACACCAGATATTTTATACTTGTTTAGACCTCCCATCCTACGTCCAATCCCAAAGCTCCCCTTTGGTATTTCCTTTGACCAAATAACCCTTGCTTCGCCCAGAGGAATATGCTAATTGTAACGACCCAGAATTTTGGTCGTTTGGTTTTGAATGTTTAATTTATTTCGAATGTTGAATTTGAAATATTAATTTATTTTGAATATGGAGATTTTGGTTAAATGGGTGAATTTGATTTAAATTTCAAATATAGCGATTTATCGTAGTACGAAAATAGTGAAATTAAATATTTGGAATAGTGTAAATAATTGAATTTGTGATTTAATTGAATCGAAATGGTTTCTAATATGAATATAAATTATATTTGAATTAGAATTGAGTCAGTAAGTTTTTAAAACTGGAATTTCAAGTAATTTTGTTGATTTTGAAAATCATTGTTTTTATCGACGCGTTAAAATAGTGATCTGGGGCACAATCTCAGTTTTTTAAAG
Source organism: Allium cepa (assembly GCA_030765085.1). Taxonomy (NCBI): domain Eukaryota; kingdom Viridiplantae; phylum Streptophyta; class Magnoliopsida; order Asparagales; family Amaryllidaceae; genus Allium; species Allium cepa. The sequence goes on along the minus strand of CM060937.1, from coordinate 325,515,790 downwards.
AAACCAATTCCATTGGATCCATAATAGTGTATTATTATCAGATTTTAAATTTTGTAACATTTGGGGTTTCCAGTTGGTCATACGGGATAGAAACACGTTGAAATTAAAATCGAAAATTTAATATTATAATAGAATTCAAAAGGCTATCTACTCCATGCAATCAAATTAGGGTCCGAAATTTATTCCATTGCATTTAAAATAGGGCTAAAACATTATAAATGCCAAGCGGTACGTTTCGCTTGGAGTTCAAGAATTTTAGCCGTGGATAGTATAATGAATAGTAATTTTTATTTGGTTATAAATAGAAGACAACCTACTCTATTATAAGCCCTGGCCCTAAATTTTTCACCCAGTCGCCACTCTATGAATTCAATGGCTAAAAAACTTCAACCTTCTCCAACCATTATCTCTCCATCCATCAACAATTGGGCTTCGACTTCTAAGGCAATATTGTTGAGCTCGACAAGCCCTACGATATCAATGATGGATATCGCCTGATTTGCAGCATAAAGGAAGCTATATCATCATGTTTATGCCATATTTGGAGGAGTTCCCACGGTGCTAGGGGAGAGTTAGGTGACCAGACTTCAAGCGGTGGTGAGGTGGAGTGAGGCGCACGCTAAGGTGGTCTCCGATCGAATTTTAGGCGCATGATGGAGGCTTGATGTTCGATTAAAGGTCGCGATCGGTGGGTTTCTTCGAACTAGAATGAATGAAGAGGAAGAAATGAAAGGTGCAGCCAAGATCTGGTGATGTAGGAAGCAACGACCATGATTGATTCAAGGTTTAAAAAAAGCAAATTAATTATATAATAAATCGTGTAAATCTTATATTGTGAATAACTTCTCCATACGAGGTCTGATTGACACGAAAAAAGCGGCGATGGAACGTGGCGACGGGCACAGCATTCTAGAACTAATTTGGTGACTACTGGAAATAGCTAAAATTTTAGGTTAAATCGAACGTTGTTCGATTTGATTTAAAATTGGAACGTTTGGCAAATTGAAAACTCAAGGTGAGTTGAACTCACTCATTAAATAAAATTTATTTCTGCTTGTTGGGTTGTTAAAATTGATGATTGTTGAAATTTATCTAGGATGATGATGTAACATCTTGAAATGCTATTAGATAGGTTGAACCAGATTTAGGGTCACGATACAACATCTCGAATTGCTATTAAACTGTTTATGTCTATTTTAAGCTTACTTGCAGTATTTAATCATATATGTGTGAAATTGATAAATGGATTGTTTTTTTTCTTGGAATTACGTTGTCAATTATAACATAAATTGAATTGGAAAATATTGGTGTTATCTATTTGGCCAAGTAAACACGGTGGAAAAATAAATGAAAAAAAGATTTTTTTTATTGTGAATGACAATTTGTTAGCAGAGTCCATTCCTGTTATATGATTAGATTAAATTGGACATTATTTGAGTGCCAGTTGATTTATACTGGATAATTGATGTGTAATAATTGATTGTTAATTATTGATGGACTTACATATATGCCTGTTATTATGTAAATGCATGTAATTTAACTTGTAAAGTTAAATTGAAATTAAATGGTAGCTTGTTAAGTACCATTGTGATCATTAAGCCTCTTTCTGAATTTGGAAGGTTATGGTTTCCATTTAACTTCAAATTTTATAATTTGAAGTAAAAGATTTTATTTAATAATTATTATACAAATTGTTTTGTTTAAATTTGTATTTACAAATGTTTTGTAAAATCATTTATTTAATAAAGTTAATTTTGTTTTAAAATTATTTGTTTAATTGATTCTGTTTAAAGATAATAAATTATTTATTTATTATTAGTTATTTAGAACTAGAAATATTTGAGTAATAATACAATTCAAAAGTTGATTAGTATTATTTAAAGGTTGATTTATTTTATTGTATTAAAGTTTAAAATGTTAAAGGTTAAATGATTATATTATTAACAAATGTTTTAAAAGTATTCTTATATTATCAAAAGTGGTTAAAATATTTTATGACGTTTAAAATCTTATTTATTATAATTATGCAATAAATTGTTTATAAAAGAAATCCTTTATGTGAATAATTAGTTAAAGGAGTTTATAAATGTGAAGGTGGTTTGAAACTTGTAATGGAAGATTGCAAATGGTTAAAATTTGTAAAAGTATATTTCTCTAAATTAAACTTTGATATCTATATAGAATTTTATAAATAGATTTTGAAATATTTATGAAATGAAGAAATTTTTGGGAAGTAATGGTATATTTTCATAGCGTAATTCGAGGGCAGAGATTATCTACAGTTTGGGATGTTTTCGCTGGAATAGCGACGTAACCATTATGCAAACTGCAATCCATGATTGATTGCATGGCAGAAATCGAGAGGCAGAGATTGCCTAAGTTAAATTTGGTTTTTCTGGGATTGAGACGCAACCATCGAGCTACATCCATAGTTGATACTAAATGGCGCTTCCATATCTATTTTTATAATATGGTTTTCAAGTATTTGAAAGGGATGATTTGTGAATATGCTTGTTTAGATGAAATAAGTATATGAGTGTTTTAATAAGGAGATTCGATTTATCGAAACAAAACTAAATGAGGCTTAGTGATTTCAGTAGGAAATAAAATCTTTGGTTGAATGTTTTTTATTTGATAGTTAAATAACCAACTATCAAAGCTTGGCCCAAATATGCAATCCTTATTAATTTTGATGGTAGGAAACGATCTCCTACTTAACAGCAAGGGGTTTTGACTCTGGAAATATCTAAGGAAACACAGGAATTATATGATACAGTTACCATCGGTGATGCTATTCTGTACGTATAAACTCGTTGTTCTCAAGGATAAATGATAAGGAGATCCGTCCACTTAAACGGTTAGGGGGTGATCTCTGCTCTTATGTATTGTCTGATTATCTCAAAGAACCGACATTGAGCATTTCAGAATTCGATGATTGATTTATGGAGCGCCCAGGAAACGGGAGGGTGCACTCGTAAGAGATGACTCGAAACCGTTACCAATCCAAAATCATATCCGGTTCTATAGAGGAGTTTCGTGTTATATTGAGATGTTGAAATGCATGTGTGGTTCCGAGACCATTTGGTAAGGGAATCCGTGTGTGATTCCAAGATCTATTTGAGATGTGATAATCTATATGCAATTCCATGGCCATTGTGGCGTGGGAATCCATATGGGATTTTGTGATCTAATTTGGAGCGGTGCGTAAGCTGGAACGCCAGACGTAGCCTCATCAGTGGGAATGACTAAAACCAGGGATAGGAGGCATGACCACTAGGGTTGGCAAACCCATAGGGTGTAATCGACTCCTATTTTTAGCAATACCGATACCTTTAGTTGTTTTTGGCATGCCGAAGCGACGCACTCGGTCTAAGAAAGACCAGTTATGTTTCTTCTATAATAACCCAGCTAGACGAGTATGATGCCTCAGAAGGATACCTCTAATCCTTGTGTATGAGAACCGTTCTCGAAGTACTAAGGGCACCTCCGTGAAATCCTACACAATTAGCGAATGAGCCTTATCAAGTTTTGATTTTATACTAGTATTGTTGTTATGTACATAGCACGAACATCACAACTACTTGATTATTATTATTTTGAAGCTTAGACATCATCATAATATCACTGGATTTTCAATAGAAATGGTTTGGTGGTCGTAAGACAAAAAAACCCGACGGTGTTTATGTGCGGCGTGGTTTTATGATATCTTTATTTTGAAAATGTTTTATAACTTAATTAATCAAAATGAGTGTATTTTCTCATGTTGGTTTACCAAACTGATCCGTGTGTTATTATTTTATAATAATGCTCGGGTCTGACTGAGCATTTATAGATATAGATTTGGATTTCTTTGCAGATCAGGAGATGGGCTGAAGACTGAGACGTATTCTCATACTTATTTATTATGCTACAATGTTTTCTCGGAATTATTAGTAATTGTGAGGACAGGCTGTTATAACTGTCCAAGCTGATAATTATTGATTTATATACTCTGATTTGAGGTATATTTATTATAGTTTCATTTGTCTAAAGAGATGATGACATTATATATTACTCATTCCGCTGTGAGATTCTATATTGTTAATTTCTTCTGTCTTCTACCTTCTTTCTTTTTCCCTAACTATCTATCTTTTCGGCTCTCGATTACTCGGCATTCTATACAGTGAACGTATTGATGTCGATTTCAAAGGGTCGAAAAGCCGGGTCATTATGCTAATATAAAAAGCCTTTTTCTGATAACCTTGTGTTTAAAATAACATGGATTTTGACTAATAGTACAATTCTTCCTATGATCACCTTTAAGTATGTGAATGTGAGCACTTTGAGTTATAGGAAGTAGTTTAACCAAAATAATATTTGATTATGATAGGTTACGAATATGTAAGCAATGTATGTGCAAATAAATAAAGAGTGATAAGAAATAAAGAGAATAGATTAGAATAGTTAACCAAGTTCTCAATCTTTGAAGTATATATAGGTTTGAGTAGATGCATATGAGGATTTTTTATTATTTAAAATATTTCTTTTAGTGGCTGCAACCGTTGAAGAAGGGATGCTATTATTCAAACTGAAATGAACCACTTTTAGAATGGAGCAGTTGGTATATGACAGACATACGTGGGAAAACCTTAGAAGTTTGCAGCTTTAGGAATTAAATATCCAAAAATATTCATAGACATCTATGGCTTTCCCACAAACTTCTGTATATGGCCAAACTTGAATATCACAATTTTTATATACCAATGTTGAATTTATGAATTTGTGTATGCATATTTATACTTAAGGAGACCTTACAATGCTTTTCTAAGACTCCTTGTAATACCCGACATTTTTAGATAATTAAATAACCAACATAATTATTAAATAATGAAAATGAGAAATTTTGGAATTGTCAGAATTAAGCTATAGGTTGCACCATTGGGTCCGTGGCGTTTTTCCTATCAATTTCCACATATAACTTGTCGAAATCCGAGCAAGTATGAAGAAGTTACGAGAAGAATAAGAAAATCAGAATTATATATTTAAATGGAAAAAAAAGAAGACCCAGAGGGGTTGACCCACAAATAGCTTATGTTGACCCATGCCTTCCCTGGACGATTTTTCATATATGTATGAGCCGAAGAGTGTATATTCGATTTTTGTGAAATTCTATGCGTTCGTAGCTGCATCCGATGGTTCATAGTGAGCCTATGACGTGGTTGTACCATATTAAATCTTCAAATCCAATGGCCCGAGATCCCTAAGCCACATTATAAATAGAACCCTAGACCTAGCTATTTTTCTCATTCAATTTCTCCCATTTGGGTTCATTGCCTAAGGCTGAACCCTACACAGAAATTTTTTCCAAGAAGGAGATCTTTTTGATAAAAAATTTCTACACTATAGAAGTGGATCCAGGATGGCCCATGACCAGAGTTACGGACCACAGGTGAGTGTTTTGTAATTATTTTAGATTTGCAAGCAATTTAAAATAATAGGGTTCTCAATAATTGTAGTTTTTCTATAATTTTAAGACAGTTTTTATGTAAGTTTATTTGTAGTCAGTTTTAAGTAAATTTCAGAAGTTCTTCTCAGTCTGTTTTTATTCAGTTATTTTATTCAGTTATTTGCAGTTACTTATAGTTATTCACAGTTATTTGCAGTTATTTACATCCGTTTTAAGTTAATATTTAGCCCGTAAATGTTACTTTCTTTTTATAGAGATGTGATCCTTTTTGACACGAATAAAATATTGAAATGAGAAGAATTTGCAAACATAGGTTAAAAAAGAAAAAACTCTAAATTTATAGAAATTAGATGTAAAATGAGAAAAAATGAAATGATATGGAGATGGACCGAAATAGGTAAATTTGAGATATTTGCAAGCATGACTATAACAAGTGGTTATAACTAAAAAGAGAAAATAGAAGAGTAACAGTTGTAAGAACAATTATAACATGTAGGTTATAATTAGAAAGAAAGAAATAACAGAAGGGGCTTATTCGAAAACTTAGATCTTGTATTAAGTCCTGTGTAGTTAATGCCCCGCTATTACCCCGCTGTAACTCCGCAATATCTCATAGCGGATTTCTACCGCTAGGATTTTTCCATATAGCCCCATAATATAGCCTTTCCGCTTAAATCCCTGCTATTTCCGCTATATCCCGTTATTCCCGCTATATTTTGTTTTTTTCGCTATATCTTCTTTAGTAAGATGAATTAAAAAATTGCATTTATACATTATAAAAATTATGAAACTACTTTATTTGATTTAATTTTTAATATATTTTCAGAAATGAAAATACTCAAATATTCTACTAAATTCAATTATGTTATATAACAGTTTTACGTTTATTTAAAGTATATTCGCGCATGTTTTTTGTTTAAAATCATTTATGTATTAATTATAATTCAATTGAATGATAATTTTTCATTTAATTACCATTTATATATTTGTAAAAACATTAAGTACGAGTTTTATTTACTATTTTAGAGCTATCCGCTATATCCCGCTATATTCTCGCTTTATCCCCGCTATGACTTTTTGCACCTCCACCGCTTTGAATCCGCCGAGCGCTTTAACTGCACAGATTAAGTTAATAAGCAAATGTAGCAGTAGTGGCCCATACCGACAGCGTTTCCTTTCAGGTCTAGGACCGATAGTCTCATACATGGGTGAGGCTAGACACGCTTATGCTGATTAGGGTAAATAAATGGCCAATAGGTAGAGGCTCAAATTTAGGGATTTGGGCGAGGGGTGCAAAGTTAGAAGATTTATTTGTTAGGACCAGTATCGGCATCATTCCCTTTCAGGTCGAGGACTGATGGTCTCACACGTGGATGAGGCTGGGCATGCTTATGCTAATTAGTGTAAATAAAGGGTCAAATAGGGGTGAAAATTAGTGTGCATAGACGATGACGAGCATGCGAAATCAATTAGGGTAAATAATTTGCCACTACATCCTAAGCGTTAAGAGGTGTCTTTTGCTATGGGACCAACAAGATGGGTTCACAATGTCACAACGGAGATAGGCAAGGCCGATCAATGGGTAGAATTAGGATTTTAGCTTAATCAAGTTAGCATTTAAGATAGGACTAGGGTTTCAGCCTAATCACAACAGTTTAAGACAAGTGCAAACAATCAAAGAAAACAGTCAAACAGAATTGTAAACAGTATTTTATGCGAGTTTTATCTTTTCTATATCTTCCTTTCATGCTAGAACTATTGCTTAGTGTATTATCTTTATCTTTCTTAGAAATGCTTGTAATTACCTTCACTCACCATACTTATTGTCTGACCCACTCCTCTATCTTCCTTTTCCCTCAATAGGCAAGCAGAGTTGAGGGTAGTTGATTCATGTTGCCTGGAGATTCATTTTTGGAGTTTTTCATTTCAGATGTATTCGTTTTGTTTTCATCTTTGTCATTTGGCTTATGATGGATTGGCATATGTGAGAGGGATTATTATTGTTATTTTTGTACTCTGATTATGAAAGATTGAGATGTATTTTCATAAGATATGAGAGATTTTAAATTTTTGGAACATGTTATGTTTTTTTGACTTATTTTGAGATGAAGATTAATTCTGAATCATAAGTTATTATTTAAATATTTCCGCTGCTTTTGCTTATTTGTGTAGTGAATCTTAGTCTCTGTGATGGTTTAGCTATACCTATAACGCACCAATCCTTTGGTATGCCCTTTTTGATAATACTAAGGGGTGTGGGGTGTTTCATTTTGGTATCAGAGCCTAAGGTTACAGGATTCCTAAAAATTTGTTTTTAAAAGTAAAGTATTTTTCAAAGGTAACATATCTTAAAACTAAAAGTATTTTTCAGGAAGAAACTTTTATTATAGAAATAGTTTTCAAGTATAAGAGAGTCTTTATAAAAATCCCTTTAATGTCCATTTCAACCTTCTTCCGATTCTTTCGAGCCTAAATTTTCTTTTCTTTGCATAAAATGGTGAATGCTCCAAATCTTCCAGAGGGAGTCCAAGTCCTTGGCTGGTTCCATAGATACCTCCAAGCTACGGCACCAGAGGTGCAAGGGCAAGCACCCAATGCAGCACCGGCGAGTGGAGGTCCCGTTAAGCCACCTATAGCAGCCAATTTGTCTAAGATATGCAATGAATCCTCTAATCTAAAGGGCAAGACATTTTCTGACACGGAGGATTTCGTAGAGGCACGAACTTGGTTGAAATACAGAGTGGATATTTAGGCTGTTAGGATTGGAGAACCGTCAGAGAGTTTATCTTGCATCTTGGCAGCTGAAGGGAGAGGCTTATTACTGGTAGGAGATTGTAGAGATAGAGGGTAATGACATTGGTTGGGTTGGATTTCGAAAAAGGTTTGAGAGAAAGTTCTTTTCGCAAGCCAAGGAAAGCATGCAGTTAGAGAAGTTCATTAGTCAGAAGCAGGGGAGTCTTTCGATGAAAGAGTATATAAATCAGTTGAATGAGTTATCAAGGTTCGGGACTTGTTAACATGCCACATAAGAAGGCCACCAAGTTTGTTAAGGGTTTGAACCAGCCCCTCCAAGGGTTGGCGTTAACACATGTACATATGGGAGCGACGTATGAGTTACTTGTGGAAATGGCCATCATATCAGATGTTGCTAAGGAAGAAGAGGTTAAGGAGGTTCCTAAATCAAAATACTCTAAGAAGCAGTGGTGGAAGAATAAGAAGGATAAAGACAAGATGAAAGGTGGAGGACTTCAAAAGGGACAGATCAAGAAGGGCGAGAACTGTCATAATTGTGGATTGGTTAGGCATTACTCAAAGGACGGTAAGAAGGACACAATGAAGGGAAGATGCTATAGCTGTGGGCAGCCTGGACACGTTAGTAGAGTAATATAAAATGAAAAGTGAATTATTATTTCAAATGAATTCGAAAGTTAGTTACAAGCATTACACCCAATGACCTATGTACAGACTTACCTGCCTCTAATGGGCCGAGCCACTAACCAGAGATACAAGAAACTCAAAGAGGAAAATGCTGAACATGCAAACATATTGATGCACAGTTAAACACAAGACAAAAGACATATATACATATTTACATATTTACATTTTTATCACTCATCACAACACTCCCCCTCAAGTTGGAGCATACATATCTATTATTCCCAACTTGCTACATAGAAGCTTCATTCGACCACCATTAAGAGCTTTAGTCATCATATCTGCCACTTGCTCCTTTGACCTTACATAACTGGTTTTAACTAACCCCTGCTGCACATTTTCCCTTATGAAATGACAATCAACTTCTATGTGTTTAGTTCTCTCGTGAAACACTGGGTTAGAAGCTATATGCATAACAACTTGATTATCACACCACAATAACAAAGGTACTTCAACTGTGAGCTTCAGTTCAGTCATAAAATGCTTAACCCACATCAGTTCACACACTGCACCACCCATAGCTTGATACTCTGACTCAGCACTCAATCTTGATACAACATTCTGTTTCTTACTCTTCCATGACACCACATTTCCTCCAACAAACACACAAAATCCTGACGTAGACTTCTTGTCCTCCTTTGATCCAGCCCAGTCTACATCTACAAATCTTTCTACTCTTTTGTGTCCATTATTCTTGTAGACAATTCCTTTACCCACTGTTCCTTTCAAGTAACATAGGATATGCTTTAGTGCATTCCAGTGATCAGTAGTTGGTGCACTCATATACTGACTTACAACACTCACTGAGTAAGCAATGTCTGGCCTGGTCACTACTAAGTAGTTAAGTCTACCAACCAATCTCCTATATTTATCTGGCTCACCGAACTTATCTCCATCTCTGCTCAAAGTACTATTCACCATCATAGGTACAGAAGATGGTTTTGCACCCAAGTTCCTAGTTTCTTTCAGCAAATCTAACACATACTTCCTCTGTGACAAATATATCCTCCCATTGTTTCTCATTACTTCAATTCCTAAGAAGTATCTCAACTCCCCTAGCTCTTTTGTACAAAACTGTGTATGAATAAACTTCTTAAGAGCTTCAATTCCTAGCTCATCATCTCCAATAATCATAATATCATCTACATAAACAACCAATAAGATTGACTTGTCTTGTGAATTTCTGAAAAATACTGAATGATCAGACTTACTCTACAACATCCCAAACTTCTCCATTGATTAACTAAATTTCCCAAACCATGCACGTGGACTTTGCTTTAAACCATACAAACTCTTCTTTAATTTTCATACCTTGCTGTTCTTCCCCTGAGTAACAAACCCAGGAGGTTGTTCCATATATATTTCTTCAACTAGATCTCCATGTAAAAATGCATTTTTAATGTCAAGTTGATGAAATTTCCAATTATGTTTTGCTGCCAATGATATAAATAACCTTATTGATATCATTTTGGCCACTGGTGAGAATGTTTCCATATAATCTGTTCCATATGTTTGAGCATACCCTTTAGCAACTAATCGAGCTTTAAACCTTGCAATTGATCCATCTGGAATTAACTTGACTGAATAAACCCATTTGCATCCTATCACTTTTCTATCCTTTGGCAACTTAACTAGATCCCATGTATTATTCTTGTCTAAAGCATTAATTTCCTCTAGCATTACTTGTTGCCACTCTGATTTTGGCGTTGCTTCCTTGACAGTTTTAGTCAATGAAACTAAGTCAAGTGCAGAAATAAATAAATATGATTCTGATGACAGAGAATCATATGAAACAAAAGATGAAATTGGATATGTGCACTTTCTTCTCTCCTTTCTAAGAGCAATTGGTAAATCCAAACTTGGGTCTGATTGTGGAGCAGTTGCATGATCAATGATCAATTCATTAGTTTCTGGTTCTTGATTTGATTCACAATCCATATGATGATTAACATTTTCTGAATATAACAGGATACAGTAAAAAATCATCCTCTGCACATTCTTGATTTGTTGATATAGATGGACAGAAAAATGCTTCATCTTCCACAAAACTAACATCTATAGATATCAAGTATTTCTGTAAGATGGGACAAAAACATTTATATCCCTTATGTAGTATGGAATAACCAACAAAGATGCATTTTAAAGATTTTGGATCTAGCTTGGTGAGTTGAGAATTAACATTTCTCACATAGCACGTGCAGCCAAAAATCCTTGGCTTAATTGGATATAAATGTTTATTTGGAAACAATACTTGAAATGGTACCTTATACTCAAGTACAGTTGATGGCATCCTATTGATTAAAAAATATGCAGTAGAAACTGCATCTGCCCAGAATACTTTAGGAACTTTCATCTAAAACAGAAGTGCTCTTGTAGTCTCAAGTAAATGTCTATTTTTCCGTTCTGCTACTCCATTCTGTGAAGGGGTATCGACACATGAAGTCTCATGTAAAATTCCTTTTTGAGCCATATATGTATTGAACTGTTCAGATAAATATTCTTTGGCATTATCACTCCTTAGAATTCGAATTAGTATTGAACTGTGTATTAATCTCAGAACAAAATGTACAGAAAATGGAAAATAACGCTGATCTATTTTTCATTAAGAATAACCATGTTACTCGAGAATAGTCATCAACAAAAGTAACAAAGTATCTATACTTGTTTAGATACAACTATAGCATGTCCCCAAACATCTGAATGAATCAACTCAAATACAGACTTAGCTCTCTTATTTATTCTAGAATAAGAACTACTATGGTGATGTTTAGCAAATTGACATGACTCACAATTCAAAGTAGATAATGAATTAAACGGTGGACATAACTTCTTGAGTAGTGACAATGTAGGATGACCCAACTGAAAATGAGTTTTAAAAGCAGAATTTACATTTGACCAAGCTATACGGTTAGGTATCTTATCAGTTAGGATATATAAGCCACCAGACTCTTAACCTTTACCAATAATCTTCTTTGTTGTAAGGTCCTGAAACACACAATGATCAGGGAAGAAGGATATGCAACAATTGTGATTACGAGTGATCTGGCTTACTGAAATCAAGTTGAAAGACAAATTTGGCCAATACAATACTGTTTTTAATGGAATTTGAGTATGTGAGTCCACATTTCCAGTTCCATACACTCGTATTTGTGATCCATCAGCTAGAGTTACCACACGATTTGATTTATTTAAATAAAGTTTTGAGATCAGATGAAGATTACCGGTCATATGATCTGTAGCTCTAGAATCTATGACCCACTTTGACGATTGTTTCTCTGAATTGGCAACAGTAGTTACTGATGATGATGGATTCTGATCAGATACATTTTTCTTTAGTGATTCTTGATACTGTGCATATTTATCATACTCCTCAACTTTCATCAACACTGCCTTAGTAGAATTCTGTGGATTACTAGATATTGAATTCTTGTATTGCAATTTTCTACACTCAAATTTTGTATGGCCAGGTTTCTTGCAGTATGCACAAAATTTGTTCTGACTATGCACACTTGATCTCTGGTTATTTCCTGATGGTTTAACATTTTGACTCTGTGTATTTGATTTCTGATTGTTCCAAGAAGAATTAATCCTACCATTACCAATTAAAGCACTTTCTGGCATTACATTAGGTGACTGAACAACTTATGTACGAAGAATTCTACTGAAAACATCTTTAAGTGACAAGACATCGGATCCTGATAGAATCTGTGATCTTGCTGATTCGAATTCGAATGATAATCCAGCTAGAAAACTCATAATAACCATTTGTTCTCTCTGTTGCTGTTGAACCTTCACATCTGGGCTAAATGGAAGAAGTAGGTTAAGTTCCTCATAATTTTTTTTTAAAATTCATAAAATAGTTCATCAGATTTTGCTCCTGTTTTTCTCCCCGACAGAATGATCTACAAACATCATACATTCTAGTTAAATTTCTTTTCCCTGAATACAAAAATTCCAAATATTCCATGAGTTCCTTCACAAATTCACAATGATTGACTAATCCAATAACCTCACTATCAATAGAATTCCTGATTTTGAAGAAACAACCGAGCATCATCTCTCAACCACAATAGATGCTTATCTTCTTTTGAATCCAGATCTGGTGGATCTTTAGTAAGATGTCGATCTTCATCTATACTTTGAAGATAAAGACGAATAATTTTACTCCAATTTAGATAATTCAAATTATTCAGTTTATGATCAGTGATCTTCGGCATCAACTGCATCGCATCCATTATAACCTTATTGTCGCTCATCATGATCTAAGATAATCAAACAATGGATCGGAAATAATAATTTGAGATTGAATCAAAGTCTGAGATCTTGAGGCTCTGATACCATGATATAAAATGAAAAGTGAATTATTATTCAAAATGAATTCAAAAGTTAGTTACAAACATTACACCCAATGACCTATGTACAGACTTGCCTGCCTCTAATAGGCCGAGCCCACTAACCAGAGATACAAGAAACTCAAAGAGGAAAATGATGCACAGGAAAACATATTGATGCACAGTTAAACACAAGACAAAAGACATATATACATATTTACATGTCTACATTTTTGTCACTCATCACAACATAGAGCTTGTCCTTAAAGGACATGGCAGAGAACTGATGCACCTACATAAGTACAGGTTTCGGATGCAGCACCTTCTAGTAGTGAACCGAACTAAGGTAGGAAAGTCTCCATAGAAGGTTTGATCTCTATTTCGGATTTTCCTATTCGGACTCTTTTTGACTCCGTAGCATCGCATTCTTTCAATTTTAGTTCCTTGGTTGATTGTTTGCACTTAGATATTTCTCTATTTTTAGACCCTATAGTTGTTTCAAACCCCTATGGTTTGTAGGGGTTTGAAAATTTTTATACTAGGTGTAGAGTTTGGTTATGACGCCTATGTTCTGGGATTTTCGGGATATGTGATGATTTTAGGAATGGATTGGTTATCCACTTATGGTGTGATGTTGGACTGCGAGGAGAGAGTCGTCAGGCTAGGATGTGTAGCGGACGAACCCTTGAGGTTTCTTGCGACCCACAAGGGTCAGTCATGTTGAGCTTCCTTTATCCCCTTGATTCATCACTAGGAGAGTTAGATTCCGTTCCAGTTGTTGGAGATCTCCCAGGTGTTTTTGAGGAGGTTAGGGGGCTACCCTTTAAGAGAGAGATCGACTTTAGGATCTTTTTGAATAACAATGCTAAGCTAGTGGCATTGCCCGTGAGACATACGGCTCCTAGGGAAACGAAGGAGTTAAGTAAGAAGATTGGTGAACTATTAGAGAAATGCTTCATCAGACGGAGCACATCTGAGTGGGGGGCACTAGTCGTCTTTGCTACAAAGATGGATGGTTCCCTTCGACTTTGTCTAGACTATAGAGAGTTGAATAAGCTCACGAAGAAGAATAGTTACCCACTTCCTAGGATAGATGATTTTTTTGATCACTTGGTTGGCTCTTCAGCATTTTCTCAGCTTGACTAACCACTGGATTTCATCAGCTTAGGGTTTCCAACGGTAGCATCGATAAGACAACATTTAGGATACCCAACGGATTCTTTGAGTGGTTGGATATGACGTTTGGGCTGACCATTGCTCCAACCTATTTTTTAGATCTAATGAGCCGTGTTTTTTGAGAGGTCCTAAATATGTTCTTTGTAATGTTTATGGATGACATTCTAATATTTTCCAAGAGTATGAGGGAGTATGCTATTCATCTTGAGGTTGTACACTTCATGTTCATCGATTGAAAGCAAAATTCCCAATGTGTCACTTTTGGTGTGAGGAGGCACGTTTCTTACGGCAAGTAATGAAACGACCCGCAGTTCCGTACCCCTTGAGTCGACACTGTTCTCCATCAAATCAACTTAAGATGAACAGAAATACGAACCATTAGGGTTAAAGAAGAAAGAAGTAGAAGAAGAAAATAGAAACAACATCAGAATCTCACAAACGCAGCGGAATAAAACATAATAGATAATAACTGATCTTTACACAAAAGAAAAATATATATGTTTCATACATTACATCATCAAAGTACACATAACACTCAACTGGACATTAATCATAACTTGTCCTCACAAAACTGAATACATAGCTAATCAACACAGTGGAATATTTAAAACAAGTACGGAAGTACGTATCGCCATCCAGCTCGTCTTCTGAGCTCCACAGCATTCTTTCATGTATCCTATAATACTCGGTCTGACCCGAACATTATAGTGAAATAACACCCGAGTCGGTATGGAATACCAGCGTGAGAAAATCACACTCAATTTGATTACTAAAGTTTCAAAATCCTTTTAAAACAAAAGCATCTCGTGAGACCACGCCACAAATAAACATGTCGAGTTTTTACCTTACGATAGCAAAACACTTTTTATCAAATCCGTCTGATATTACAATAGGGTCTATAGAAAGTAAAATAGAATCTAGATGAAATGCTTGCATCTCACATTTCAGCAATACTTCGGCACAATCGAAATCGTAAAGGCATGTAGGGAGAATGTATTTCCGACTAATGACTAGGCACTGGAGTACCATCTGTCATAGTACGTGGCCTAGATCACCGTACCGAGGATTACTCCCAATCCCCTACAACACAAAACCGGGACTACCCCTTACTGTATAATCCCGAGTAAGATCACCCCATGATTGGGATCCGCAACCGCACCACTAAGCCGAATAAAAGGGACATCTAGACAGGGATGACCTCACCCTAATGGGTGCTACCCACTTAGCCTTGCTGCATATCCCCTGATTTTCAGTCATACTCGGTTGACGAGGCTCGAAGCTAAGCGTTACTTTTTAGAACATATCACTTAGAATGCTCATCGCCCACCTGACGATGTTCTGAAAGCATTCATCCAT
Source organism: Allium cepa (assembly GCA_030765085.1). Taxonomy (NCBI): domain Eukaryota; kingdom Viridiplantae; phylum Streptophyta; class Magnoliopsida; order Asparagales; family Amaryllidaceae; genus Allium; species Allium cepa. The sequence goes on along the minus strand of CM060937.1, from coordinate 325,500,046 downwards.
ACAAGTCCATTCCAGGTTCGAACGAAACCGAAGGCACTACTTCTACTACATCTATTTTGGAATCACCTCAGGATTAGTAGCGACTAGCCCTTGCACTTCACTTTCTCCACCTTTAAATCCAAACTCTTGTATTCCCCACGAAAACGTACAAACCGGATCGAAGTGGTTTTCAGGAAATATATCCCGATCCCGGTCTCTTCGAAATGATCAGCGCATTGTCCAATATCGATAGTCGGTTATTTAACTATCAAATAACATTCACAAACAACCATCAAACATAAATATTTTCTCCAAATTATTTATTAATATCAAAATATCTTTGTAAGATATATTTCCACTTTCAACCCTTTTGAAGACAGTTTTCAAACCACACTCTTCTCATGGAATGAATTCCCAAATATTTATTTCTACTGAAAACACCAAGTACAAAGCTTTAGATTTTTAAAATAATTTAGAACACTTTATTATAAAACATCCTTTAAAAATTACTTTAATACTTATTCAAAATATATACTTTAAGAGTATTTAAAATAAAACTACTTTGTACAATATAAAACTGAATTTCTAACTTTTAAAACATAATACCAAGCCACCTTTGAATAATTACTGCTATAATAGATTAAAAGAAATACTTACTTTACAGTTTAGACATTTAGAAATAATAAGTTTTCTAAACATACTTTTTGAACAAATTAAAACTTTTTACTTATACTTAAAATTTGTTTAAAATGTACTTGGCTATTCAAGGAAATACGCTTCCCTTCCACATCTTTTAAAAATAAATCACTATTTATTTTTAAACAAATTTACCAATTCCTTTAATAAATTCCCACCGTGAATTTATTCTTCCAAATATCCACTGATATATTACTTCACTTTTATAAACCCAGTTTATAAATTTCATAGTCACATTCTCCTTTAAATTTCCAACTTCAAACACTTAAATCAATTTCCAAATTGATTTCCAATTTACTCCATTTTGAAATAAAGTCCTTTACTTACTCATTTATTTCAAAACCCATTGACTTCAGATTTTTATTCCTTAATTATGATTTAAAATCTTTTAACTGAAAATACCAATTTCATATTTCCCAAATTTCTTCTTTATCCTTTCAAATAAATTTAAACCTTGAATTTTAAAATAAATTCTTTATTTCTTGATATAACATCACTTAAGTTTAAAATTCATTATTTCTCTGTTTATTCAAAATCCCTTTTCATACCCAGAATTTATTAGGATTTAAAAATCACTTTTATTCCTTTCCAATTCATTCTTATTTTTATTCAAATTCTCTATAATTATTTCACTTAAAACTTTACTCTTATATTTCTTTCAAAAATCCAATTCCATATATATTTTGATGACTCGGTGTACCGAAATATTCAATCAAACCATGGTATCCAATATTCCAATTATCAATATAATCCATCATGGCATATCAAATAATCATAACACGGAATTATCAGAACAATTCTAAATATTTTGAGTAATCCAGCTGGATCCCTCCAACCCGTTTCCCTGCATCCACAGATGTTGGCACAATAAAATACCAATTCCACGTCGAGGTGGAATATCGCGGTTTATGGGTTTTAAATATAATATCATGCGCTATTATGCGTCACATAGGGTCTCATCCGCTATATAATGTGGGAAATCAACCACTCCAATACATACTATATACTACTATATATAATATAGCACATCAAATCAATTCAATCATTGAACCAATTATTTAAATTTAACCATTTAAATTTGAATTGCAATCCAGAAGAGTGAGATTAAATCATCTTTGATTTTTTTTGCAACCTATTTTCATCTCGACTTGTTTCTACCCGATTGGACCTTGTATAAAATTATAGGGTTTATTAACACTTGGAATAATCGGATAATTTATTTCCCTTTAGTAAATTAGTTAGTTAACAATTAAATTCTATCTAAATAATTATCCCTTTTTAAGGAATCTTTTAGTGGTTAAAATAAATTAGCTAAGTTAATTGAACAGATTTATCCCCAAATCTATTATTTAAAACAAACCTAGCAAATTGAAAACATGTATATTTCCAGTAAATAACCAGAATAATGTTTGCTCTACTATAATAATTATTATTTTTCTGTTTGCCGTTTAACTTAATATAAATTTTCCGAACTGTGTATACATTTTATGAATCAAGTTAAATCGAAAGAAGAAAAAACGAATACCTCACAGCCTCGAAACCAAGCTTCCTATACTGACATCGGCGTACACTACCAGACAATTTCGCGCCACCCAAATCTAATGCTGCGCTCGAATAGACCACTCGCCTCATCCATGCCGTGCCACTGTGCCTCCCCTAACTTCGTCTGTGACCAACTACATCCCCAAAAGCCTCACGAATCCTGGCCCTGACTCAAGCGATCCACAGAAAAACACAATTGCCTCCTCTCCGCTATCCCAGGCTAGCTATGACCCCCACCTCTCTCATCGATCCTCATGGCAATTGCTGCTAATAGCCCTAACTCGAGAACAGCTCGCGTATCGATCGGCGACTCTTGCCACAAAATTGATGATGCTGAAATCGACCTGATCACGCCTCCATTGGCGCATCGAAGACGCCACCAAGCCATGCGAATACTCTCCTCCAAACTAGATTGCACCTCGACGCCTCGATCGATGCCTCCAATATCGCGAAATCCAAACGAACTATCGTGCTTTCCCCATTTCTCCGAATGGAATTTTTTCGATCTGAATTCGTGAAAAAGGGGCGGGCGAGGTTAAATGAAGAGTAGGGTAATTTTGATTATAATTTGTATGGGGTTCGGCTGTGAATATATTCTTTCGATTTTTTTGGATTTTGCTGAGACAGGCATTCCATTCTTTCTCTTTTTATTTATTTATTTTTGGTTTGGGGTTCTAAAACACTCGGCTATTTATAAAAAGATGGGGAGAAGAGGACGCACGACTAAAAGGAAAAAGAAGGGATGAAGCGACCAGAAAAAGAAGAAGTGATGCCTTGCGTGAAGAAAATGTTTTGCTACAGTGATCTTTGAAATGAAATCAAAAATATCTGATGTGAAAAGTATTCAGCTGACGGGAAAAGGTGTTGATGTGAAATAGCTTGACCAGTCAATTTATAAGAATATATGTATATATATTTAAATTCAAATGCAACTTAAAATTTCAAACTCCTATCGAGGCATGTTGCTAGACGTTTATAATGCTATACCCTTATTATGAACACAATGGAAAATGTTTTGAGTTCTAATTCGATCGTATGGAGAAAATAGCTTTTTGGATCCAGTTATTTAATATTTGATTTCGATATAAATTTCAGCGCCTTTTCTTATCATGTGCTCACAAAAAAACTCTAAATGCTATGAAATTGAAATCCGATAATAATACAATATTACGGATCTGATGGCACTGGTTTCGTCGAAATCCGAGATTGTGCCTCGGAAGGCTATCTTTAAACGTCAATTTAAATGATATATTTTCAAAACTTAACAAAACACTTCCAAATTCAATCTTAACACTTTTACTATCTTCAGTACTATCAATATAAATTTTACAAGCCTTTAAAATATTTTTAACAAGCTCGAAACTCAAGATCCAAATAATTTAACCAATATTCAATTACTGAATTGAATAATTATATTATCTAACGAATCGCTATATTAAATTCTGAATCTATCTATTTAAATAAATCCAAGTTTTCCATATTCATGACCAATTTATAATTCAATTTTCAATATTTAAAACCATTTAAATATTCCAAATTCAACGCTGAAAAATCCGAGTCGTTACAGTCTCAAGAGAGGGTATAGTTTTGGATCCTGCTAAGATAGTAGTGGTATAGGATTGGAAGGCCCCCAAGAACGCTATCGAAGTTAGAAGCTTTCTAGGTTTGGATAGTTATTATAGGAAGTTTATCATAGATTTTGCTAAGATTTCAGCACCGCTTATTAGCCACACTAAGAAGAATGCAACAATTTTATGGGATGTTGATTATGAGGATTTCTTCATGATACGAAAGAGGGCCCTTACTAGTGCACCAGTGTTAGTTTTACCTGACGGAGCTAAGCCTTTTATAGTATACACTGATGCATGTGGGACTGGCCTTGGGGCAGTATTGATGCAGGAGGGGAGGGTAGTATGCTATGGGAGTAGACAGCTAAGAACTCATGAGAAGAACTACCCCACCTATGATTTGGAGCTAGCTGCGATTGTTTTCGTGCTCAAATCTTGGAGAAATTACTTGCTAGGAGAGATGTTCGAGCTTTTCACTGACCATAAATCATTGAAGTACCTGTTCACACAAAAGGATTCAAACTTGAGGCAACAGCATTGGATGGAGTTTCTAGCATCATATGACTTTGAGATAGCTTACACCCCTGGTAAGGGGAACGTGGTTGCAGATGCGTTAAGTAGGAAGAGAACAGCCCTTAGCCCAATGTTCGTGGAGTGGAAAAGCCTAGAGTTTATTTCCACCTTTGATTTTAAGCCCTGTACGGAAATTACTCCTGGATTATTGGCAACACTTGAGGTTAAGCCTACCCTCATAGATCAGATTGGCTCAAGGTAGTGAGTGGATATTCTAAATAGGATTAGTAGAGGAGTGGTCTTTAGACATCTCCAACGCTATTCCATCGATAGTAAAGGGTGGCTAAGGAGAGATGGAAGACTTTGTGTCCACCGCATTAGTGATTTGATGAGTGCAGTCTTAGCGAAAGCATACCATTCTCGGATGACCATTCATCCGAGTGGTGATAAGATGTATAGAGACATGAAGAGAGTGTTTTATTGGAGTGGCATGAAGAAGGATGTAGCAGAGTTTTTGACTAAGTGCTTTATGTGCCAAAGGTTAAGGCATAACAGCAGAGGCCTGGTGGGTTGCTTCAACCATTGGATCCCGAATGGAAGTGGGATAATATTTCGATGGACTTCATAGATGGTTTACCCCGATCTAGAAAGGGTAATACCAATATTTGGGTGATTGTAGATCGTTAGACTAAGAGCACCCCTTCATTCTAGTCAAGAGTAAGTGGACAGGACCCTATTTCGCATCCATAACGTTCGTGAGATAGTCCGACTTCATGGAGTTTCCTCTAGCATAGTGAGCGATAGAGACCCTATCTTTACTAGCGAGTTTTAGAGGAGCTTGCAAGAGGCTTTAGGGATACAGCTTAGATTGAGTACGAATTATCACCCTCAAACGGATGGCTAAATGGAGAGAGTCAATAGAGTTCTTGAGGATTTGTTGAGGATGTGCTTTCTTGGTTTTGGAGGGGCTTGGGAGGAGCACCTTCCTTTAGTGGAATTTGCTTATAATAATAGTTTTCAGGCTAGCATTGGGATGGATCCTTTTGAAGCCCTTTATGGAAGACCTTGCAAGTCGCCTTCATGTTGGTTGGAGTCTACAGAAAGACTGCTACTTGGTCCTGACATGGTTAGAGAGACTTTGAAAAAGAATAATTTGATTAGAAGAAGAATGAAGACGGCCCAAGATAAACAGAAATCTTATGCGGATAATTGAAGAAGGGTTATTGAGTTCGAGGTAGGAGATTTTTTTTTCAGCCTAATCAAATTAGCAGTTGAGATAGGATTAGGGTTTCATCCTAATCACAGTAATTTAAGACAAGTGCAAACAATCAAAGAAAATAGTCAAGCAGAATCAGAAATAGTATTTTATGCGTGTTTTATCTTTTCTGTATCTTCTTTTCATGTTAGAACTATTGCTTAGTCTATTATCTTTATCTTGCTTAGAAATGCTTATAATTACTTTCACTTACAAGACTTATTGTCTCACCCACTCCTCTATCTTTTCTTTTCCCCAATAGGCCATCATAGTTGAGGAAAGTTGATTCTTGTTGCTTGGAGATTCATTTATGGAGTTTTCTCATTTTAGATGTATTCTTCTGCTTTTCATCATTTTCATTTGGCTTATGATGGATTTGCACTTATGAGAGGGATTATTATTGTTATTTTTGTACTCTTATTATGTGAGACTGAGATGTATTTTCATAAGACATGAGAGATTGTGAGTTTTTGAGGCATATTATGTTTTTATGACTTATTTTGAGATGAAGATTAATTCTGAATGATAAGTTATTATTTAAATATTTTCCACTGCTTTTACTTGTTTAATACACTATTATAACCTTACTAATCATAGCATGGTCCGTAAGTCTTTGTTTGTCTTTGAGTCTTGATATCTTTGAACATGACGATCTCTTTTAGTATATACCTGCAATCTTGATAAAATATAATATATGTGACTGGATAGTTGTTTTCATTGAAACCAAGGAATGGAGGTTCTAACACGTTAGGGTAACGTGTATATATGAGTGAGAGGGGAGGATGAGTGCATGCATGTATGTATTATTTTATTAAGTCACTTTACATATTTTAATAAATTTATAAGCCTACAAATACCTCGCTTATTCCTACATCCTCTTCTTTGTTTTCATTTACATTTTCATGTCATAATGCTCTTCTTATCTTCATGTATTTCAATGGATTCCATCTCCAAATTCCTAAGAGAAAAGACAGAGAAAATAATGTAAAAATATAACTAAACTCCTCCATTTCACTTCCAAATCCATTCTCTACTAAACGAAACCCATATCCACCAAAAATGACAAAGGCCGGGCCTTGTCCTAGCCATGACGGAGATCAAACACATGCAAAGCCGAGCCCATTTAGTCTTCCAAGGGTCCATATCTTCACTTTGTTAAGCTAAGAGCAAGTGAGCTAAGTTTAGAGCAAGTTTAGTTTGATTTATTGAAAGTTGGTGAGTAAAGTTCATGTTTTTAAAACTCCAGTTACAAACGTTTTAAAGTTGTAGAATTTATGAGTTAAAATGTTGCTTATGTATATAGTAATGTTATATGTTGTGTATACATGCATATATGTTAATTTGGAGTTGATTGCTTGTGCCGAAATTTGAGCAGGCGATAAAGATTATACTTTGAATATTGGAGAAGTTGGTTAGTATTTATGAAGTAATATTCTTACGTGTGATTGTGCTATAATGTTATGATGTGGTATTGTGATTGAATCTTGTATGTGTTGTATGCAGATTCATGACACAAAGGTACTGATTCGCTAACCAAAAGCGATGTAGAGATCTGCATTTTATCGAAAGTTTGATTTTTATTTCAAATTAATTTTTTTTCAAGTTTTAAAACTTTGATTTGGTTTCCAAAAGTTTATTTTAATGTTTCAAAGAGGACAAGAGTTCAAAAAGGAAGTTTTAAAAGTTAGAAAAAGGAAATTTCAAAATTTTGAAATTACGGGTTTGTATAGCGATGGTCGCTATACGCACAGTTCGGAAAATCTAACTATTTTTCTAACCTAAACTTGTTTTCGCTTAGAAATATTTTTGAAATATTTTCCAAATTTAATTAAGCAATTAGAGAATAATCATTTAATTATTTATTTATTTAATGATTATTTAATTGATTAATTAATTGATAAAGGTAATTAGTACTTAATCATTCGTTAAAAGTGGTATTTATACTTAAATATTAATCAATTAAGTTAATCATGATCTGATACTTAATTAAGGTTAATTATTATTTTATTATATAATAAAGGATAAATTAATTATTACTTATTTATTTAAGATAATTGTTAATCAATTATTATTTTTAAAAAGGGAATTTATTTGAATTAATCTTTGATTAAAGTTACTTCTGTTTTAATAAGGTTTAATTACTTTAATTAGAGTTGAATTTCTGTTTAACAAGGATTTGATTCAAATTAATAAGATTTTAATTGTTTTAAAATCGCTTTGAGTTTAAGTAATCAGTTTTGTTTTAAATGTTTTCTTTTCAAATTTATTTAAAGTCAAGAAATTTCTATGTCGTTTACCCTTAAGTAAACCTATATGATTAGGAAAAACTAAATAAAATCTATCAGTAGAACAAAACACCATTCTGCTATTACAATTAACCTAGACATTTGCTTAAGTTGATTGATTGTTACGTGTTGCTCTCTTATATACTTGTTGTTATGTGATGCCATGTTAAACTAGATAAGTAAAACCAAATTAAAAGCACCAATGTGGTCGCTAAGCCTCCGTTTGATTTTGTAAAGATAAATATTTCATTTTGGAATAGTTTCAATTTTTTTTTCAATTTGAACAAGATATTTGAAGAATGATTTAACAAATGGTTTTACTAAAGATGTTTTTTAACTAATGAGAATGGTTTTCCAAGTTATAAAAAGAAGTGTTATGAAGAGTTTTATGAAGGAATTTGGAAATTTATAAGGTTTTTTGGGTAAATGGATTTGAGTTTTTAAGCAAAGAAGATTTCATAAATGAAGAAGATTTATAAAATGGATTGCTTATTAAAGGAAGTTAATTTGATTAAGGTTATTTGTGAAGTTGTTTGAACATGAGAAGTTTATAAAGAAGTTTTCTAAATGTTTTCGGGGTATTTATAAAAGAAGTTTTAGAAGATGATTTGGAATTCGCAAAGGGAGTTTATAAAAAAGTTCGAATATTTATAAGAAATTTATAAAAAATGTTTTGGATATTTATAAAAGCAATCAATATAAATGATTTTGGTATTTATATAAAAGGATTTTATGAATGAATTTGGAAATTTGGAAAGCATTTTGAAATGGATTTGGATTTCAAGCAAAAGAGATTTCATGAATGAAATATTTTTGAATAAAAAGGATTTATTAACAGAAGTATAAAAAGAATGTAAGATTTGGGTTTCTCTACACTAACCTTTTAAAAATGGTAATATGGAACATCCGCTCCATACTTAACACCGAGGGGACAGTGCTAATATTATCTTTACCTCTAATTTAAACGACATTTGTTTAATCCTTTTAACATGATTTGGGTGCAAGAAGTTATTCGCAAATGTTTTGAGTATATAATTATGTCAGAAAGACAAGTACATGAACGTTTTAGACAAATGTTTTGAAAAGATATGTATTAAATAAAGATTGGTTTTGAGGCTTAATGGATGCTATGGGTAAATAAATATCAAATGGAGTTGGTTTTTTATTTGATAGTTAAATAACCAACTATCAAATATGGACCCAAAACGTAACTTTGGAAGTATCTAGGAGAAACACGTAAGTTATATGACATGATCATCTCCAATGATGCTGTACTGTGCATATAAATCTCGTTTCATTCTCCTAGGGAAAATGATAAGGAAATCCGTCCATTAACGGCTAGGAGGTGATCTCTGCTCTTATCTTTGACTATTTAGTTCCTAAAGAACTGGGGTTTAGTTTATCGGAAACTATCGAATGTTGTTTCGAAGAGACTGGGATTGGATATGTTATCCAAAAAACTACTTCGATCTAACTCCAGCATTCCTAAGTGAAGACATCTTGAAAATTACAGAATTAAAGACGGAGCTCTTTGAAGTGCAAAGGCTGCTTGCTATAATCCCGAGGGTGATTCCAAAATGGATGTAATTGAAGTAGCTAATTCGGTTCGTTCATCACCTGAAAGACTTGTATGAAAGAATGCTAACATTGTGTCATCGATTGGAAGGCAATGTAGTATTCCAAGTGGGATGTGCTATATGAAAGGTAAAACGTAGCCTCAAGCTTCATTAACCGAGAAATAACAAAAATCGGACATGCAGCGGGTCCAAGTGGGTCGCTTCCATCAGGGTATGGTCATCCCAAAATATAGATCAATTACTGTCTACTTATGTATGCTTCGGGGCCTAAAGTTGATTGATCATATTCGATACGACTAGTCAAGTGGTAGACCAGTCTTGTGTGGTAGGGATATAAGATGTTCTTGTCAGACTCTGTGTATTTTATCTAGATATGTACCATTGAAAGGTAGTTCCTTATCTTGTCATAGTATGGAATCCGTTCTCCAATAGAGCCTTTACGGTTCTGATTGTAGAACCCAGTATGCTAGAATTTAATTAACGTAACAATTTCAGCTATGATTAATAAGTATTTGTACTCTAGACATTATTATAATATCAATGGATTTTCTATAGCAAGTGTTTTGGTTATCATAAGGTAAAATATCGTCCGTGTTTATGTGCGGTATGGTCTTATGAAATGCCTTAAATTTAAATGTTTTTCAATAAAGTTAAAGACTTATGCTTTATACACATCAGACCCATGTTTGACCCAGAGTTTATTTACCCTTTTTTCTAAACTCTTGAGTGCTCAAATTTGAATAGGAAACCAAGTAGTTCAGGTTTTCCATAGATTCATTTTGAAGGAGTTTGGAGCAGGTGGTTTCATCGATAGCTTTATTACTTTATCTTCCATTGTATTATATGTATATGATATCCGTTGGTAGGGATAGGTTGTTATAACTGTCCTAGAGTAGAATTTGTATCAGAATGACTCTGATGTAACATTTTGAAATGATTTTGTAATATATTATGTTGAGTATTATATATTGTTCCATTGCTTGTGAGAATCTGTGTTGTTTAGTTTCTTCTGTTGTATCTTTCTTTCTTTCACACCTAATGACCCATTTTTCGGACGAATAAATGATCGGCACATGAATACCAAGGATGTATTAAGTGTCGTCTTTGGTACTAAGAAAGATGGTTCATTACATTTGGCATCAGAGCTTGGGTTGAGCGAATACCTAGACTTTAGTGGGGAAAACTCATTATAGATAGGGTCAGTAGTGCCCTAAAATGAGCTTGAGTGTAATATATATATGATTGCATATTTTTTACTGAATAAAAAATGTATTATATTGTGCTGTTTGACCTTTTAAGTGGCTTCAAAATGCCGGTCGATGTGCCTGATCAACGTTATCGGTAGGGATTTCCTAAACACTTGAACAAGTTCAATAGACATAATATTGTTTTAAATTGCGTAAATGAAATAATTTTATCTACGAATATATTTTCTATATATAAAAATGATGATTTTCACTATGTAGTTATCTATAAGGTGAGTGGGTTAAGAGTTAATAATATTTAAATTATTAGTATTTAGGGTTTAATTAGTCATGCTCATCCAGTTTTGAGCATTGACTATTGTCAGATTTAATAGTAGATTCCTTTTTCCATCATGGGTTGGGTAGATAGGATTTGTAGGAACATGGAATTGAACACCTTATGAATTAAATTTCATAATTTGACTATAAGGCGTTAGACGACATGTAGGGTTAAAATTTGAATTTTAATAAAGGTGTTTATTAAAAGAAATTCTTCAGGTAGTTTTATAAGATAATTAAGAGAGATGATTTTATAAATCAGAACTATTAAATGTGTTTTAAAAATGTAAAGGGTTTTGAGAATGTTAAATCCCGGTGGCTTTGATAAATTCCAAATGATTTTGGAAAATAGTAGTAATCTTTCTTAAAGATATTTTAAGACATAGATATCTTAAAATAAAGTTTAGGAGCAAGGTTTTCTTTGGACAGTTCAGGAATAAGTTTTGATTTGTTTATGATGATCATAATAATCTTCTAAGTGGCAATCGAATGTTTTGGTTAAGCAGATTTGATAGGGCACTTGGTAAATCATTCACTTTGTCATTGTACAAATCGAAATAAGTTTAAATCCGAATGAATCCAAAGCAAGTGGATGATGTTGTTAAAAACTATTTATGCATAAATAGTATTGTTTTAAGAAGAAATTTTTAAATTTTTTATTAACTAATTCATCTCCTAAATAACTAATAATGGGTAAGACATGTGTACGAATGACAAACACTTCTCTTGGGTATTACCCTTCTTTGTAATGGGGTATATGGTACTATTTGGTAGCACCCAGTTCCTCAATATTGTTTTGAAGTTACTCAGCTATATTTATGTTTTCAAAAGGTTTTTAAAATAAAACCCCGGTATTGTTTTCTTAGATCTCTTAAAAGGATGAGTTTTCGGAATAAAAAAATATTTTGAAGGTGGATTAATAAATGAAGTTTCAATTAGGTTAAATTTAATAAGGAGGTTTAATAAACTTTGTTTATTTAAAATGTGTCTTTTGATTTTAACATATAGGATGTGAAGAATTATTTGATGTTATTTGGCTAGCTAATAGACATTTTAACCTTAGTAGTGTCTAAGAAAAAGTAGAATCTAGAATGGAGTTTGGATACCAGCGTCCTACTCTTCTTAGCTACTTACCGGACTAATTAGTGTAAAGAGGTTGATTTGGTCGACTTAGTTTCAAGATCTAAATTATTTTGGCCTACATCTAATATTTAAAATTAAAAAGAATTAAAAATCAGATGTTTGTATATACTCTTAGGAGGTAGAAGAGTATTATATAAGTTAATAAATTTAAAAGAGATTCTTAGAAGCATGGTAAAAGGGCAGAAAGTAGTCAGATAGTAAGAATTATTAGATCAGTACGTAGGTTGTATGAAGATCATTTCTACTTTTCACATAGTTCTCGATCCAAGTTTCGAGTATACGACTTAAGGTGTTTCACATCGTTTCAAATTAGGATCTATCACTCGATTTTTGACAGCATGTGTTGGAGAGGGTTCTTATGTGGAACCAAAAGTTGTCCATCATAGTTTATAGCTATGCAAGGAGAATAGAGGATTCTAGTTAAGAGACTTGATTAAAGTCCGCACTAGGAAGTCGGATGAGTGACACTAGTTCAGAAGTAAAGTTATATGTTCGAGTGAATGATCGAATCAGATTTTTCATAGGAATGATCTATAAACATCATACAGACTGATGAATAGTTTAAGTGTTTCTAGGAAATAGGGTTGTGGTACAATTTCGGGGACAAAATTCTTTTAAGGGAGAAAGAGTGTAACGACCCAAAAATTTACTGCCTTGATTTGTAAATATTTAATAAATTTCAAATATAAAAGTAATAGGTTTTATAATTAAAATATAACTCTTTTAAATAATAACAAATAATGGTAAAATAGATTTGTAATGACCCAGGATTTTTCCACTTTGAAATAGGCTATTTAAAAATATATTATATAATCAATAGATGGATTTTTATTAGCAAATAAACCTATTTTAATTATTTAATAACGAAGATAGGATTATTTTCAAAATTTGTTTACCGCTATAGATAGTTCAAATAAAAATAGAAAAATATGACTGAAGAATGTTTTCCAAAATTTCGACTTTTCGACACTCGAAAGCCATCGAGAACGTTATGCACACTTGGTGCATCATGTACACATATATATGATAGGGTAATAATAATAAAACACCCTTATTTACACACTAACAGATATTTAATTAAGCATAAACATGTGACAAATTATGTTATAAAAGACACATATATATATATATATATATATATATATATATATATATATATATATATATATATATATAGACACACACACACTTATACACACTTATATGTGCACAAATCCTATGTCATACCTTAAGTACCCTACAACATGGATAGATGGGAGGTAACATGTATATGTATGGGAGAGGGGAGGTACGAGTGCATGTATGCATGTATGTATTGTTTTACTAAGTCACTTTACATATTTTAATAAATTCTTAAGCTTATAAATACCCCTCTCATTCCTACATCCTCTTCTTTGTTTTCATTTACATTCTCATGTCAAAACCATCTTTTTTATTCATGTATTTCAATGGCTTCCATCTCCAAATTCCTAAGAGAAAAGACAGAGAAAATAGTGTAAAAATACAACTAAACTCCTCCATTTCACTTCTAAATCCATTCTCTACTAAACAAACCCATATCCACCAAAACCAACTAAGGCCAAGCCTTGTTCTAGTCATGGCCGAGCCCAAACACATGCATGGACAAGCCTATTTAGCCTTTCAAGGGTCCACATCTTCACCTTATTAAGCTAGAAGAAAGTGAGCTAGGTCGAGAGCAAGTTCAGTTTGATTTAGTGAAAATTTGATGAATAAAGTTCATGTTTTTCAAACTCAAGTTAATAACTATTTATAGTTGTAAAATTTATGATTTAAAATGTTTCTTATATAGGTAGTAATATTATATGTTGTGTATATATGCATATATATTGATTTGGTGTTGATTGCTTATGCCAAAGTTTGAGTAGGCGATAAAGATTATACCTTGAATATTGGAGAAGTTGGTTAGTATTTGTGAAGTAATACTCTTGCTTATGATTGAGCTATAATATTATGAAGTGGTATTGTGATTGAATGTTGTACATGGGTTCATGCAAAGGTAGCGATTCACTAACCAAAAGCAATATAGAAATCCGCTTTTTGTCGAGAGTTTGATTTTTATTTCAAAGTGAAAAGTTTTCAAGTTTTAAAATTTTGATTTGGTTTTCAAAAGTTTATTTACATGTTTCAAAGAGGATAAGAGTTCAAAAGGGAATTTTTAAAAGTTAGAAAAAGGAAATTTTAAGTTTTTGAAATCATGGGTCCGTATAGCGTTAGTCGCTACTCGTGCAGTTCGAAAAATCTGATTATTTTACTAATCTAAACTTGTTTTAAATTAGAAATCCTTTTGGAAATGTTTTATAAATTTAATTTATTAATTAGAGAATAATTATTTATTACTTATTTAATGATTATTTAGTTGATTAATTAATTGATAAAGGTAATTAGTACTTAATCATTCGTTGAAAATGGTATTTATACGTAAATATTAATCAATTAAGTTAATCACGATTTTCTACTTAATTAAAGTTAATTATTATGTAATTTTTTTGATTATGGTCTTGATATCTAAAATGGGCAGATTTCCAATAGTGTAAATTCTGGGTTATATTCCATCAGTTGTTATCTGTGCCCTGATCTATGGAGCTAGTAAGTTCTGGCTATATGATATAGTCTTTTCTTTAATAAATCTAGGTGAAAATTCAATTTCTGTCAATTTCAAGAAATCGAATTTTTTGAATATACACGTGCACATTCTTATCATTGTTTCTCGGATGCATTTGTATGTTCATGCGTTATCACCAATTTCTTCTATTTTAATTGCAATTGGATTGCAATTCCTTATTCATATATTATTTTATAATGAAATAGGGGTTGTAATAAGTCATTTGATGAGATGGGACTTCAAGTTCTATAGGGATGATGGCCTTGGAGCCGTAAGCAAAGGCGAATGGAGTATGGCTAGTCATAGACTTGTGGGTGGTTCTATATGCCCATACTGCTGATGAGAGTTCGTTGATCCATTTGCCTCTAGCCTTTTCCAAATGCTTCGACTTTATGATTTTATTAACAGCTTCGACTTTTCATTAGCTTAAGGGTGAGCAATCGCTACAAATCTCTTTTTAATATGATTCCATCGGTAGAAGTTTTTGGATTTAATGCTATTGAATTGGGTTCCATTATCAGTTACAATGGTTCTTGGAAGGCCAAAAAGACAGTGATGTTCCGAACAATGAAGTTGATTACTTTTTTTTTCATTGTGATCGTGGCTAAAGGTTCAGCTTCAACCTATTTGGTGAAGTAATCCACTACTATGATGGCGTATTTTGTACCACCTTTAAAAATAGGCAAGGAGCTGATGATGTCAACACACCAAGTGATAAATGGCTATATAGTGACCATTTGAGTAATTTCCATCGAAGGGTGCCCTTGTAATTTTTGCAAACATCTGGCACTCGTCGCATTGTCTAGGGTGATCAGCTGCATCTTGATTGACATTTGGTGAGTAATACCCGTAATGGAGTATTTTCTTTGTCAAGGTTTGCCGCTAGACGTGATTGCCATATTCTTCTTCATGGACTTCTCTCAAGACTCGTTTGATATCATTATAGGTGATACACCAAAGCAAGGAAATAGAGAAATCCCTTTCTATACATGACTCCTTATTGGATGATACAACATGAAGCTTTGAGGACGATATGTCGTTTTTCATTCCTCCATTCAGGAAGAATTCCCCACTGTTGATAGTCTTTGATATGAGTCATCCATGACTCCTTTTCTGCTCCGTCTCCAAGAGCTAGTCGATCTCCATCTATTAATGCTTGGAATGTTAAGTACTTCAATCGGGATAAGTCTATTTGATGCGAATCCCTAAAACTTGCCAGCTTGGCCAGTGACTCGGCTTTTTCATTTTGTTCACCGAGGATGTGTTAATGGTGTAATACTTAAAGTTGGCTAGTGTCTCTTGGATCTAGCAGAGATAAGGAGCAAGACGCTGCCCTCTAGTAAGATAATCTTCCCTGACTTGGCATACTACTAACTAGGAATCACAAAAAATATGTAAAGTTTCCACTCTCGGTTCTCTAGAAAGTTTGAGCCTGACGATTAAGGCTTCGTACTTTGCATCATTATTTGTTGCAGGAAAATCGAGTTTCATGGCATGGCAGATCGATCATTCCTCAAGAGTCATTAACACAACTCTGGCGGCATAACACTAATCATTGGATGCTTCATCCATGAATATTTTCCGTCGGTTGGTCGGTTCTCCGCTGCTCTTCAGATCATCATCTGATGCAGTGAATTTAGAGATGAAGTTTGCTATTGTCTGTCCCTGGATAGCTCTCCGAGCGAGATAAGTGATACTGAATTGGCTTAGCTTGATATTTCATTTGAGAAATCTTTCAAACATCAAAGGTTGCTGTAGACCTGTCTTAACGGCCGGTTGGTGTAGACGTTGATGGGGTGAGCTTGGAAGTAACGGTGAAGCTTTCATGACGCAATCTATAGGCAGTACACGAACTTTTCTAGCTTTGAACAGTTTCTCGCAGCACTTTTCAACCACTTGCTAACATAATATACTGGCCTCTAGATCTGTTTCTCTTCATGTAACAGTGTGGCATTTATGGCGTGTACCGACACCGCTAAATAGATGTATAAGTCTTCGCGATCCAATGGCTTGGATAGGATAGGAGGTCTACCTAAGTGATCTAGCAAAGCTTGAAATGCATCTATGCAATCCTACATCAATTGAAAGTTCCTCTTCCCTCTCCTGATCAAGTCGAAGAAAGGAATACACTTGTTGGTGGCCCTGGAGATGAAGCGCCTTATGGCGGCAACCTTCTCATTTAAGCTTTTTTTCCTACCTAATCGTCTTTGGTACCTAGATGTTTCAAATTGCATGAATCTTCTTGTATTCCACGAGGGTTGATGATGAAACTCCAAAATTTCCCTGATGCAACGTCGAAAGAGCACTTCAAGGGATTTAGTTTCATTTCATATTTTGGTAGAATACTGAACATCTCCGCTAAGTCATCGATGTGGTCATTTGATTGCCATTACTTCACAAGCATATCATCCATATATACTTCCATCGATCGCCTAATCTGGTCTTTGAACATCCTGTCGACCAGTCTTCGGTAAGTAGCTTCATCATTATTTAGATCAAACGGCATCACAACATAAAAATATAGCCTTAGATCTATAATGAAGTTGGTGTTCTCTTTGTCAAGGATGTCCATCAGGATCTGGTTATATCTGGGGTACACATAGATGAAAGCAATTCACATCCAATGGTCGAGTCTACCAACTGGTCGATCCTCGAAAGTGGAAAGCTGTCTTTCGGGCTTGCATTGTTCAGGTAAGAGTAGTAGATGCATGTCTGCTACTTTCCATTAGCTTTTCTCACAATGGATACCCATTTCAGGTAGAGGGTGTCGTGGGTAAACCTATTATTTTTGAGTTTATCCACTCCTTCTTTAAGTGCAGCAGATCTCTCCAGATCCATGACGTGTTGCATTCGTTTCACTGGGACATGCCTTGGGTCAATATTCAATGCATGGCTCATGATAGTTGGCAAGATCCCACACATGTCAGTATGGGTCCAAATGAATACATCAAGATTTTCTCAGAGAAAACCAGCTAATTCCTTCATCATTGTTGCACTGAGCTGTGATCGATCCAATCTTCTAGACCCATGATGGGTCTTCATGGTCGGCCATATATCAATTTTTAGCTCAACAGATGCAGTCTTAGATTGTTTGGGCTCCTCTTCTTCATCTTTGTGGCATATATCTTTACAGAATCGACTGTGCTACTGCTTCTTGATATTGGCCTTATGTTGTAAGCTGAAAAATGCTCAGATGGATTTGCCCAAGCATTCGATCCCTTGTTTAAGTGGAATTTAGCAGTTTTTGATTTGACATTAACATATTAGACCATGTGAACTTGAAATCAAACAATGGGACATGCCATATATGAATTACATACTTGAACCAGTGTATGACCTTAAACCAGATGTTTACCACTTCAAACTTGAATAGATTAGAGTATTTGTACAGTTTATAACATGTGCCCGGAGTGAACTTGAATATGAATGTCAGATTCCCGTAAGATGAGAGTCGATCCTTGAGTTCAAACGTAATTGTTTCATGTAACAATCAACGTGAAATCCCGTAAGGATGATCAGTGATGATGGTCACTCCGATCAAATCCCAGAGTCTTGTCATGAATTGTTGAGCCTGATAGTAATGGGTGTTAGATGCTTTTAGCAATTATCTACGATGGTTAAAGACCATGCTTAATGGAGCATTGAACCAAACACAAAGTAGAGTTTATTCTTGTGTATTCGAGTGTTTGCGCCAAAGTTGGCCACAAACCCTAGAAGTAGTGAAAGCACCAGTGTATATACACAGATCCACAATATTCCAATGCAGATCTCAGATCTACGTATAGTAGAGAATAAAACTTAAGAGATAGCAAATGTAAAATGTAAGAAAGAAAGTAAAGAACATAAGAATTTATAGTGGTTCGGCTATCTCTGGCCTACATTCACTTTGAATTGATCTTTTTATTGCTTTTGTAGTGAGATTACAGTTACAAGCCTATGAAAATCAATAGCAAAAATGGCAAAGTTTTCCCTAACCAAGAAGAATAAGATCCCTTCCTAGTTGCCATAGGATTGCTATTTATAGGTGTAGATTCAAAAATATCCGCTTCAAAACCTGGAATACCTCTTCTCTTGTGCAGGTGGGCCCTCCAGATCAATCCGGAGTGATTTTGGATCGATTCATGTTCAATTCGTTTCGATCTAAAAGTATTCCAACCGAGCCAAGATCGGTCATGGAGGTTCTTGAGTGTATAAGGAAGCTCCTTTGAAAATTTTATCACGTTTGGACCTGTAGAGTGAGAGTTATGATCGATCAAAGTTACTATTTTCCAATGTAAGCTGATATCTTTATAATGATCGCTTTGTCTCGATCCTCTTCATATCGATCGTTCTTGGATCGATGATGTAGAGCAATAATCGTGTGTAGATCCTTTTTTTGTGCTCCATGATCGCTTCGTTTTCCTTGACCCTCCTCGTATCCATTGGACCATTGCCTTTCGTCACCATGCTTCGTATCCATCCACCGGTGTCTGTGGGCTTATTCGTATCCATCAACCCTTTCCCTCCTTCGTATCGATCTCCTGAACATCCCGAAAGGACATGCTTTCATACCCATCGACTATTCCTTTGTTTACATCCATTGATCTATGTCCATTGCCTTCGTATCGATCCTAAACACCTCTATTCGTATCGATCCCAGCCTTCGTACCCATCACTCCATGGTCCTTGTTTTCTTGAACATTTCCTTCGTCTCGATCGATACGAACTCAATCGATTCGAGAATAGCTCCTGATTTGTTCGTACCCATTCAAAGTTATGTCCCTTCGTATTGATCCAAGCTTTGATCGATACGAAGTATGCCTTGCCGTATCCATTCAATCGATGCATGCTGCATCGATACGAAATCCATCGGTCCAAAGTGAGGTGCCAAATGTATTTCCCTCATCCATATCCATATGGGTCGATATGAAGCCATCGATCCAGTGCAAATAGCCGAGTCCATCCTAATCGATATGAAAGTATCGATACGAACTGACTTTTCTTGAAGTTCGATCCATCCATAACTCGAGCATACGACCTCCGATTGACCTGAAATTCGAAACGTAGCCTTTCTTAGCCTTGTTTATCATTCCCAATCGATCCCACCTTGACTAGATATCGGTCCATTTTTGACAATATCGATCATAGCCTCGTTTCCGATCATTCTCCAATCCTGATATCATCCTTTCCAGCCAATTTGTTGATATCCCGGCCTTGATCAAAGGGTGGATAACATTTCCCCACAAAACATGCCTTGTGGTAAGAAGACATGTTTTGAATAGCTCTAAATCCGACATCCAAAGTATACATTCCATCCATAGCCATACCATCCGATTCATAATCCAATCTATTACCAAACCATCATATCCATCCGAACTCTTTAACCGAGTTATAATCCATCCATATTCAATAACCAATAATCGAATCTAGGGACTCTCCAGGTCGATATGCAAATCCGAGACCACTTCAGGCCTGTGACGACCCATCTTTCATTCCACAGAAAGACGTATCATCAATAAGAAAAGAAAGAGATGGAAATTGAAAAGATAGAAAGAAAAGAACAACAATCATCAGAATCTCACTGCGGAAACAGAACAAAATATAATATTACACATATCCATTACATAGTTTTACATATCAGAGTACACAAAATAATACGACTTCATTACATCTGACATTTATAAGAGTTTGCCAATCCATACAACCCAAAACACAACATCAAAATGTCACTACAGCGGATAGAGAAAGATAAGTACGTCTAGACTCTAGCTCCAGCTCCCAAAAACATTTTCCAATCCCAACCTAATCACTTGGCTACTCATAAAAAATTTGAGTACCCAAGAGTTTATGAAAAAAAAAAAAAATTCCAGGTCAGACATGGGTCTGGTGTGAGTAAACAAGTTAAAGTTGTTTAACCTTAAAATCATTTGAAAACAAAAGGTATCACGTAAGACTCCCCACAAATAAACACGGGTAAGTTTTTACCTTACGCTAACCAAAACATTTGATAGGAAATCCAGTGATATTATAATAGGGTCTAGGGTTTTCAAGTAAACAGAAAATAGCCGAAATTGTTACATCTATTAAATTCCTGCTACTAGCCACGAAAGTCGGTAATACAATCAAAACCTTCGGGTCTCGTAGGGAAAATGGGTTTCCATCAATGGCAGGGCTACTGGGGTACTGCCCGTCACAGTACGAGGCCTAGATCACCGTACCGAGGACCACTCCCAATCCCCTACAACACAAGGCCGGAACCATCCCTTACTGGACAGCTCCGAATAAGACAACCCCACAGTTGTGGCCAACGACCGCCCACATAGCCCAAATAATAAGGGACTTCTAGACAGGGAAAAAATCTTGTCCTACTTGGGCATAATCCACTTAGCCTTGCTGCACCTCTCCTGTTTTAGCCATTCCCGGTTGATGAGGCTTGAGGCTACGATTACCTTTATAGGAAACATTTTCTTAGAATGCTCATCGTCCACCTAACGATGTGTTGAAAGCATTCAATCCATACAAGTTCGTTCCGGGTTCGAACGAAACCGAAGGCATTATTTCGTTACACTCATTTTGGAACCCTCAGAGTTAACGACAATAACCCTTGCACTCTAAAACTCCATTTCGATCTTCACTTGAAATGTCATGACCTAACGTTTAACTTGGTTCGATGTGGTTTTCGAAAAATCAAATTTGATTCCCGATCCCGGTCTCATCGAAATCCAAACGTGTCTTAAAGGCCAAGTTGTTTAAAGATTTAAACAATTCAATTCAAATTAAACATTGAATTCACACAACATTATCCATAGAAAATAACAATCATCCAACACAGATATTTACAAAATCTCATCACAGAATATCTCAGACTATCATCCAACAAATGTCAACCAAATTCAGATATTCAATTCACAATAATCACCCATAAGCAAGCATATCTCTAATTCATATTATAATTAATTTAATTAATTCAAATTAAATTAGTTACTTAAGAATTAATCACTTTACCTTGCTTAATCAATCATTAATTAATTAATCCCAATCATTTAATTAATTAATCACTTCTTAATTATCCTCATTATCAATTAATCAATCTTTAATAAATTAATAATCCTTTAATTATTAATTAATAACTCCACTTATTCATTATTAAAATTTGATTAAAAATTAATCATTCCTTAATTGATTATTAATTAACCCTTATTTAACAATTAATTAGTCTTAATTAATTGCTTAATTAATTACAAATTACAGATTAATTAATCTTAATTATTTAATTAATTATAATTAACTAACCTTAATCATTTAATTAATTAAGTCTTAACCACTAATTAATTAACTATTAATTATAGATTAATTAATGTTTAATTACTTAATTAATTAACCTAAATTAAATAATTCTTAACTATTAATTAATTAAACATTAATCACTTAATTAGTTAATTACTAATCATTTATTAATTAATTACTATTCATTTTTTTAATTAAATAATTAATTATCAATTAATTAAAATTATATAAATCTTTAACTACTTAATTAAAGTAATTCTTAATTATCAATTAATTAATCCATAATTAATTAATAATTTAATCTTAATAAATTAATTCAAAATTATTAATAAATTTCACTTTAATTACTTAATTAATTAAAGTAATCTTAACCACAAAACTTAATTAATTTTCAAAACAAAACAATTTCATTAATTACTTAAAATTATTACATATTTAAAACATTTCCCATGTTGTTTAAAACTAATTACTTTTTAAAAGTTAAATTTAAATGAATATAAAATCATCTTAAAACTTAACTATCAAAGTATAAAATACTTTAAATTAAATAGTTTAACATTTTCACAAAGCAATTTAAATAAATTTTATATTTTTAAAATTTAAAACAAGTTTGAAAACCTTTTAAAACAATACTAGCTATAGGTTCAGCCCGACCAAACTCGAGCAAACTTGAGTTAAAGCTTCTTCTTCCTTCCCCTTTTTCCTTTAGCTAAGTTACAACTCAAATTCAAACTTCAAAAACAAAAAACGGGAAGGAAGCAACACAAATGAATCCCAGGCACGAGCAAACTTCAGAATCACTCGAGAAAAACACGAGCCAGGGCCTCCTCTACCCGATCACTAACTCGAGTCACCCCATCACCAATCCTCTCAGACACAAGCACTGACACGTGCACGTGCACGACACTCCAACGCTGCCGCCACCATCAACGACACCACGCGCAAACTCAACGTCGACCACAGATGTGACTCCCACCGTTGATCATCCATCACGCGACTCCAATCAAAATCGAAGTAGTTTCACCATTCCTGGAACAACCCCTTCATCAGAAAATCCACCGAAACCATCAACCACGACCATCGTTCGCTACGCAACTTCAGCCACATCACCGCAAGGCCTCCACGCAGCTATCCCCAAAAACACTCGCAACTCGATCTACCACAGAATTTCCAGTCACGAAATTCGAACACGACCCAAAACACTACGCTTAAACCCTACTACCCCCAAATTCCAATTCCCTGATGATTTATTTCCACTTTCATGATTTTTCTCAGTTTCACCCATCACCATTACAACTCCGACCCAAAGCTCAACCTCTAGAACCTACCCAGTCGCCAGATTTTGCCCAGAAACCAATTTCCGGTCATCATCAAAATACTGCTTCAAATCCAATTTAAAAATCCTGATTTTTACCTTTAAAATCATGTTTTACAAAGTTGGTTCAAGATGTAAAATTGAATCAACAAATTTCAATACTTGATTTTATCATGTTATTGAAAAATTTCACTGTATCATCCTGATTCAGAAGACATTCAAACCAAATTTATTTAAATAAAGGTTTAAACTTTAATTGGTGATTAAATAAACATGTTGTGTTTGTAACTCAAGTCTAACAGTGATTTTTTATGAAAATTTTGAAATTTTTGTTTTAGTTTCTACCCTGAAATTCGAAAACAGAGAGGAAATCAGACAGTTTTCAAACATGCACAGTTTAATACTAAATATACATAAAGATTACTCCTATATAAATACATGCATGACATCCAACATCACATAAATTCACATGCATAATTTATTTACTTAAATTGTCTTAATAAAAATTTACTCACCTGTATTTATTTTTAAGCAGAGACCAAAATTTTGAATCCTGGAAAAAGAAATGGACTGCAAATCTTTAAACTGGAAATTCCAGAGAAGAAAAGCTTGATGAAGTTGTTTGCTCTAAATTTTGAATTCAATCAGCACTTAAGATCTGAACTAAGGAGAGGTTGGATTTGCTTATACTTGATTTTGCAGATTTTTTTTGTAATTTGTTTTGTAGATTTGAAACTTTGAAATGAGACTTGAGTTCTTGTTTTAAAATTTTTGGTTGAAGAGTGAAGATTGGTCAATTTCAGATTTGTTAATGGAGGTGTGATTTTTGTTTTTTTAGAAAATGAGAATGAGAAAAATTTAGATATAGAAGATGAAATAGCCTTTTATACAAATAATTTTGTTTTATAAAAAATTAAAGAAAATAAATTAAAAATTGTGATACTTGTAATACTTTCTAACATTTGTCATTAGACAATGTTATCCTCTTAACACATGTTATTAGAGTGCTTTAAATTTTAACAAATGTAATCTTCATGCAATTAATTTTTTATAATTAATTTTCTAAAGTTGAAATACATTTTTAATTTATATAAATCAATTCTTCTTGAAATAAATAAATATAAAACAAATTTTATATTCTAAATAAAATTATAGAAATACACTTTTAAAAATCAAAGTATAATTTAAAATATCATAACCCTATTTTGAATTTCAAATTAACAATTCAAATTCAAATTAAATTTCAAATTCAATTTAAAAATCAAATTTGATATGTATACAATTTTAACAAATCGATTTCCATTTGTATATATTAATTTGAATTAAAATCAATATACATTTACAACCCATTTATTATTATTCTTTAAAATAACAATTTTATTAATCTTCATTAATTTATTAAAAAGATTATCACATTTAAATTGGGTTTGAAATTCCGGAATATCACATTCCTACCCCCCTAAAAGAATTTCGTCCTCGAAATTTAAACAAAGGATAATCCAAAATTTTCATTTCATTTCAACAATTCAAGCATACATATCATCCATACATAAGCAACCAATCAAACAAAACATCCAAATAACAATGCATCCAATACAAACATCATTAACTATCCGGACACATATCCGGATAAGCTTCCTAAAACTATCCAGAGTCTCCCATGTACAATCTCTGGGATCCTCACTCCACTGGACTTTAACAAGCTTCACTATCTTGCTTCTGAGTTGCCTCTCATCTTGATCAACAATTCGAACAGAAAGTCTGACAACTGATAAGTCCGGCTCAACCTCTAAGTCTTGCTGCACATCTGGCTCCACAATAAAAGATGGATCGTGCACATATTTCCGTAGATAAGATACGTGGAAAACATTATGAATTCCAGCCATCCGGGCTGGCAATTCAATCCTGTATGCTATAGCACCAATCCTCTTAAGCACTCGGAACGGACCAATATATCTCGGTGCGAGTTTCCCTGTCTTCCCAAATCTTACTGCTCCTTTAATAGGGGAAACTTTGACAAATACGAAATCACTTATCTTGAACTCCAATTGTCTTCATCTTTTATTTGCATATTTCTTTTGACGGTGTTGAGCAGCTTTCATCCTTTTCTTGATAAGCTCAACTTTAGCAGATGCTTCATGGATCAGATCTGGTCCAAGCACAAGACGGTCTTTTGACTCTATCCAATAGGCTGGGGATCTACATGGTATTCCATACAGTGCTTCATAAGGAGCCATCTTAATACTTGCTTGGTAACTGTTATTATAAGAGAATTCCACTAGATGTAGATGGTCTCCCCATGATCCACCAAAATCTAATACACAGGCTCTCAGCATATCTTCTAGAATTCGATTAAGCCTCTCCGTCTGCCCATCTGTCTGGGGATGATATGCTGTACTTAATCTCAAACTTGTTCCCATAGATGATTGCAAAGCCTCCCAGAATTTGCTTGTGAAGATAGGATCTCGATCAGTTACAATACTAACTGGAACACCATGCAATCTGACTATCTCTCTCAAGAAAATTTTTGCCAGAGAAGCTGCAGTACGGGTTGCCTTAATTGGCATAAAATGAGCGCTTTTGGTTAGACGATTCACAATTACCCATATTCCTTCATTTCCCTTCTTAGTTCTAGGCAAACCGTCGATGAAATCCATCGAAATCATCTCCCACTTCCACATCGGGATCTCCAAAGGTTGCAACAAACTGGCTGGCTTCTGCTGATCTCCTTTAACTTGCTGGCAGATGGCGCAAAAATTCATGAATCTAGCTACATCCTTCTTCATATTCGGCCACCAGAAAACTCTCTTCATATCCTTATACATCTTCGAGATTCCTGGATGGATATTTAATCTGGAGCGATGACTCTCTGACAACACCTCCTGTCGCAGATCCCTATCATTCGAAACACAAATCATCCCGTTAATCCTCAGTGTTCCTTGGCCATCAATCTCAAAACTAGGACACTGATCTTTCCTAACTCTTCTGATAATTCTTTTCAACAATTTATTAGATTCTAGCTTGCTTGAAATCCTTTCCAAAAGAGATGGAACCACTTCCAAAAGAGATAGAACTGCATTCCTGCTAAGAGCGTCTGCCACAACATTCGCCTTTCCCGGGGTATATAGAATATCCAAATCATACGATTCCAAGAACTCGACCCATCGCTGCTGTCTTAGATTAAGATCTTTTTGAGAGAAAAGATATTTCAACGGTTTGTGGTCCGTAAATAACTCAAACTTTTCTCCTAAAAGATAGTGCCTCCAGATCTTTAAAGCAAAAACAATGGCCAACAGCTCTAGATCGTGCGTAGCGTAGTTCCTTTCATGTGGCTTCAATTGTCGACTTGCATACGCAATTACCCTACCATTTTGCATTAGCACAGCTCCCAATCCAACAATACGGGCATCAATATAAACTTCAAACTTGCTCTTCCCATCTGGAATAGCCAACACAGGAGCACTTGTCAACCTTGCCTTCAGATTCTGAAAAGCCTCCTCACATTCCGGTGTCCACTTGAATTTAGCTCCCTTCCTTGTGAACTTGGTTAGAGGAGAAGAGATCTTGGAATAATCCCTAATAAACTTCCTGTGGTAACCGACCAATCCCAGAAAACTGCGAACTTCTTTTGGTGTCCAAGGTTGGTTCTCTCCAAAATAGTCTCAACTTTAGCTGGATCTACAGAGATTCCCACACTAGAAACAATGTGGCCCAAAAAATTTACTTCTGATTTCCAAAAATGACACTTAGAGAACTTCGCCTTTCGAACATGCCTTCTCAGAGTTTCCAATATTATTCTCAAGTGCTGCTTGTTCTCTTCTTCCGACTTAGAGTAAACCAAGATATCATCAATGAACACCAAAACAAACTTATTCAAAACATCTCCAAAGACTCGGTTCATCAGGTCGACAAATTATGTAGGAGCGTTGGGTAACCCGAAAGGCATAACCAACCACTCATAGAAACAATTAGGTCCCCTAAATGCAGTTAAGGGAATACTGTCCTTAGCTACCCTTAACTGATGCTAAATCCAACTGAGAAAAGACAGAAGCTCCATGCAGCTGGTCGAAGAGATCATCAATATGAGGAAGAGGATACTTATTTTGAATGGTCACTTTGTTCAATTCTCGATAGTCTACACAGAACCTTAGCGACCCATCCGACTTGGTGACAAATACTGCAGCAGAGCCACAACAAGAAAAACTGGGCCTAATCAATCCCTTCTCCAAGAGATCTTGA
The DNA here is from genome assembly GCA_030765085.1 of Allium cepa. Classification (NCBI taxonomy): domain Eukaryota; kingdom Viridiplantae; phylum Streptophyta; class Magnoliopsida; order Asparagales; family Amaryllidaceae; genus Allium; species Allium cepa. Next base: position 325,472,522 of record CM060937.1, on the reverse strand, counting down.
GTTTGCATCACTAGTTCCTCCCTCTCCCTAGGAGCCATCCTCCTATAGGTTGAATTATGGGTACTGCTCCTGGAACCAAATCTATGCGAAACTCTATTTCTCGGTGCAGAGGCAAACACTTAACTTCCTTGAATACGTCCGAGAAATCTTGGACTACTTCAATATCTTCAACCTTTTCTTGAGAAGTCTCAACTCCATGTAAAAGACTACTCAAGTGTATTCCAGAGTCATCACACATTACTCTGGCAATCCTGCCCAGATCAGTTACCAACGAAACTGTTCTCTCATCACAACTAAAGACAGCCTTATATTTATCAAACCAATCCATCCCCAATGTAAGGTCAAAATCCTTAAAATCCAATACATAAGGGTCACAGGAAAAACTATGGGATAGATCGTAGATTCTCAAATCCTTACAGATCCTATCTAATTAGGTTACCCCTCCTATAGGATTAGATACATAGATGGGATTGTCTATGGTACTAGAGGTAAGAAAGAAATTTTCTATAGATTCCAGAGAAATAAAACTCAAAGAAGCACCAGAATCAAAAAAAACTTTAATATACTTGCCATCTAAAAGTAAGGTACCTTCCAATACTCCTTTGCCCTTAGACGAGGTTGATGGTGCACCTTCCAAAGCAAATACTTTATTCTGCTGGAATTTATGAAGGAGCGGGCAATCTTTAATCATATGTCCCGGTTGATGGCAGTTGAAGTGTCCCGGTTGATGGCAGTTGAAGCAAAGATACTTCTAAACTAAAGCTGAACCTGGTCTACTATAATGCTGCCGCTGCTGCTATTGCTGAGACCCTTTTCTGGGATACTTACTCGCCAGGTGATCTTCTTGCTGACAAATATAGCATTTGCATGGTCCATTGTTGTTTCCAGACTTCTTCTTATTTTGCCTCTTCCAATTGGGATTGAATTTTCTTTTATTTGGGCTAGAAGAATTTCCTCCCAATGCAGCAACTCGTGCCATTGATCTTTTATTCATCAAGTCCTCATATCTTAACGCTATAACAATTAGCTCCACAAAAGACCCTTTCAAGTGTGCTGTCAGTCTTTCATGAAACTCTGGCCTCAATCCTTGTACAAACATCTCATTCTTTTTAAGAAGGGTGTCTATAATCCCTGGGCCATAGAAAGATAACTCGTTGAGTATTCTGTCATAGTCTTGTTTCCTTATTTTAGATTCAGAAATTCCCTGATAAAGACGAGTTCTTCCTGCAGTAGGTATGAACTTCTCCTCAAACAATTCCTTAAATTCTTTCCAAGACATATCGTCCTCCGAGACATTCGCTGTCACTGCATCCCACCAGGCTGCAGCACCACCTTGTAATTGCCATGAAGCCATTACCCTCTTCTGCTCATCCGATAATTTCATGCTCTAAAAGATTTTCTCACACGAGCGAAGCTATGCTTGGACCTCTATTATAGTTTCTGACCCTTGGAATGGTTTTCCTCCACGATTAACGAAGTCCTTGCATAATGCAGCAAAACTGACTGGAGACGGTACTGGATTAACAGCCTCATTATCAGTCTGTTCTCTCCTATTATTGGTTGATGTACTTCCTACAACCCTTCCCCTTCTGCCTCTTGAACTCATTCTGGCTACCTGGATAGATAACCCAACCAATTTTAGATAGGGATATAGTTATATAAGAAAATTACAAATACGCACTCTCAGGATAGATACAACTCTAGAGCATAGGTGTTTCTCAACCTATGCTCTGATACCAACTGTGACGACCCGTCTTTCATTCCACAGAAAGACGTATTATCAATAAGAAAAGAAAGAGATAGAGATATAAAAGATAGAAAGAAAAGAAAAACAATCATCAGAATCTCACAACGAAAACGGAACTAAATATAATATTACACATATCCATTACACAGTTTTACATATCAGAGTACACAAAACAATACGACTTCATTACATCTGACATTTATAAGAGTTTGCCAATCCATACAACCCAAAACACAACATCAAAATGTCACTACAGCGGATAGAGATAGATAAGTACGTCTGGACCCCAACTCCAACTCCAACTCCCAAAAACATTTTCTAATCCCAACCTAATCACTTGGCCACTTATAAAAAATTTGAGTACCCAAGAGTTTATGAAAAAAAAATAAACTCCGGGTCAGACATGGGTCTCGTGTGAGTAAACAAGTTAAAGTTGTTTAACTTTAAAATCATTTGAAAACAAAAGGTATCACGTAAGACTCCCCACAAATAAACACGGGTAAGTATTTACCTTACGCTAACCAAAACATTTGATAGGAAATCCAGTGATATTATAATAGGGTCTACGGTTTTCAAGTAAATAGAAAATAGCCGAAATTGTTACATCTATTAAATTCCAGCTACTAGCCACAAAAGTGGGTAATACAATCAAAACCGTAGGGTCTCGTAGGGAAAATGGGTTTCTATCAACGGCAGGGCTACTGGGGTACCACCTGTCACAGTACGGGGCCTAGATCACCGTACCGAGGACCACTCCCAATCCCCTGCAACACAAGGCTGGAACCATCCCTTACTGGACAGCTCCGAATAAGACAACCCCGCAGTTGTGGCCAACAACCGCCCACACAGCCCAAATAATAAGGGACTTCTAGACAGGGGAAAAATCTCATCCTACTTGGGCATGACCCACTTAGCCTTGCTGCACCTCCCCTATTTTAGCCATTCCCGGTTGATGAGGCTTGAGGCTACGATTACCTTTATAGGACACATTTTCTTAGAATGCTCATCATCCACCTGACGATGTGTTGAAAGCATTCAATCCATACAAGTTCATTATGGGTTCGAACGAAACCTCGAAGGCATTATTTCGTTACACTCATTTTGGAATCACCCTCAGAGTTAACGACAATAACCCTTGCACTCTAAACTCCATCTCGATCTTCACTTGAGATGTCACGACCTAATGTTTAACTTGGTTCGATGTGGTTTTCGAAAAATCAAATTTGATTCCCGATCCCGGTCTCATCGAAATCCAAACGTGTCTTAAAGGCCAAGTTGTTTAAAGATTTAAACAATTCAATTCAAATTAAACATTGAATTCACACATCATTATCCACAGAAAATAACAATCATCCAACACAGATATTTAAAAAATCTCATCACAGAATATCTCAGACTATCATCCAACAAATGTCAACCAAATTCAGGTATTCAATTCACAGTAATCACCCATAAGCAAGCATATCTCTAATTCATATTATAATTAATTAAATTAAATTAATTACTTAAGAATTAATCACTTTACCTTGCTTAACCAATCATTAATTAATTAATCACAATCATTTAATTAATTAATCACTTCTTAATTATCCTCATTATCAATTAATTAATCTTTAATTAATTAATAATCCTTTAATTATTAATTAATAACTTCAATTATTCATTATTAAAATTTGATTAGAAATTAATCATTCCTTAATTGATTATTAATTAACCCTTATTTAACAATTAATTAATCTTAAATAATTGCTTAATTAATTACAAATTACAGATTAATTAATCTTAATTATTTAATTAATTATAATTAACTAACCTTAATCATTTAATTAATTAAGTCTTAACCACTAATTAATTAACTATTAATTATAAATTAATTAATGTTTAATTACTTAATTAATTAACCTAAATTAAATAATTCTTAACTATTAATTAATTAAACATTAATCACTTAATTAATTAATTACTAATCATTTATTAATTAATTACTAATCATTTCTTTTTAATTAAATAATTAATTATCAATTAATTATAATTATATAAATCTTTAACTACTTAATTAAAGTAATTCTTAATTATCAATTAATTAATCCATAATTAATTAATAATTTAATCTTAATAAATTAATTCAAAATTATTAATAAATTTCACTTTAATTACTTAATTAATTAAAGTAATCTTAACCATAAAACATAATTAATTTTCAAAACAAAACAATTTCATTAATTACTTAAAATTATTACATATTTAAAAATTTCCCATGTTGTTTAAAACTTAATTACCTTTTAAAAGTTAAATTAAAATGAATATAAAATCATCTTAAAACTTAACTATCAAAGTATAAAATACTTTAAATTAAATAGTTTAACATTTTCACAAAGCAATTTAAATAAATTTTATATTTTTAAAATTTAAAACAAGTTTGAAAACCTTTTAAAATAATACTAGCTATGTGTTCAACCGGACCAAACTCGAGCAAACTTGAGTTAAATCTTCTTCTTCCTTCCCCCTTTTCCTTTAGCTAAGTTACAACTTAAATTCAAACTTCAAAAACAAAGAACAGGAATGAAGCAACACAAATGAATCCCAGGCACGAGCAAACTTCAGAATCACTCGAGAAAAACACGAGCCAGGGCCTCCTCTACCCGATCACTAACTCGAGTCACCCCATCACCACTGACACATGCACGTGCACGACGCTCCAACGCCGCCACCACCATCAACGACACCACGCGCATACTCCCCGTCGACCACAGATGTGACTCCCACCATTGATTAGCCATCACGCGACTCCAATCAAAATCGAAGTAGTTTCACCATTCTTGGAACAACCCCTTCATCAGAAAATCCACCGAAACCATCAACCACGACCATCGTTTGCTACGCAACTTCGGCCACATCACCGCAAGGCCTCCACGCAGCTATCCCCAAAAACACTCGCAACTCGATTTACCACAGAATTTCCAGTCACGAAATTCGAACGCGACCCAAAACACTTAGCTTAAACACTACTACCCCCAAATTCCAATTCCCTGATGATTTATTTCCACTTCCATGTTTTTTCTCAGTTTCACCCATCACCATTACAACTCCGACCCAAAGCTCAACCTCTAGAACCTACCCAGTCGCCAGATTTTGCCCAGAATCCAATTTCCAGTCATCATCAAAATACTGCTTCAAATCCAATTTAAAAATCTTGATTTTTACCTTTAAAATCATGTTTTACAAAGTTGATTCAAGATGTTAAATTGAATCAACAAATTTCAATACTTGATTTTATCGTGTTATTAAAAAATTTCACTGTATCATCCTGATTCAGAAGACATTCAAACCAAATTTATTTGAATAAAGGTTTAAACTTTAATTGGTGATTAAATAAACATGTTGTGTTTATAAATCAAGTCTAATAGTGATTTGTTATGGAAATTTTGAATTTTTTTTTAGTTTCTACTCTGAAATTTGAAAACAGAGAGGAAATCAGACAGTTTTGAAACATGCACAGTTTAATACTAAATATACATAAAGATTACTCCTATATAAATACATGCATGACATCCAACATCACAGAAATTCACATGCATAATTTATTTACTTAAATTTTCTTAATATAAATTTACTCACCTGTATTTATTTTTAAGCAGAGACCAAAATTTTGAATCCTGGAAAAAGAAATGGACTGCAAATCTTTAAACTGGAAATTCCAGATAAGAAAAGCTTGATGAATTGTTTGCTCTAAATTTTGAATTCAATCAGCACTTAAGATCTGAACCGAGGAGAGCTTGGATTTGCTTATACTTGATTTTGCAGATTTTTTTTGTAATTTGTTTTGTAGATTTGAAACTTTGAAATGAGACTTGAGTTCTTGTTTTAAAATTTTTGGTTGAAGAGTGAAGATTGATCAATTTCAGATTTGTTAATGGAGGTGTGATTTTTTTTAGAAAATGAGAATGAGAAAAATTTAGATAGAGAAGATGAAATAGCCTTTTATAGAAATAATTTTGTTTTATAAAAAATTAAAGAAAATAAATTAAAAATTGTGACACTTGTAATACTTTCTAACATTTGTCATTACACAATGTTATAACACATGTTATTAGAGTGCTTTAAATTTTAACAAATGTAATCTTCATGCAAAAATGGATTTTAAATTGTTTTTATAATTAATTTTCTAAATTTGAAATACATTTTTAATTTATATAAATCAATTCTTCTTGAAATAAATAAATATAAAACAAATTTTATATTCTAAATAAAATCATACAAATACACTTTTAAAAATCAAAGTATAATTTAAAATATAAATAACCCTATTTTGAATTTCAACTTAACAATTCAAATTCAAATTAAATTTCAAATTCAATTTAAAAATCAAATTTGATATGTATACAATTTTAACAAATCCATTTCCATTTGTATATGTTAATTTTAATTAAAATCAATATACATTTACATCCCATTTATTATTTGTAACAACCCTATATTTTGTAATTATTTTATTGTATATTTTTAATTATTTTTAATGTAAGATTTTGATTTAAAAACTTATTTTACTTATTTGAAATGATTAAATTTATTATTTAAATATAATCTTGATTTTTATATGAGTTATAATTCCAAAATTTTGTAAGTTGAATATTTGCCTGAAATGCTGATTTTGGTCAAAATAGTCAAACTGTGACTTTCAACTTTAAATTTTAAAAGTTTAAAAATTTAAATTTTTTCTTTTATTATGAAAGTACATAAAATTATAAGAACACCACTTTCCGTTTCGTTGAATTTGGACGTAAATTGTGAAAGTTATACCCTTTACAATATTGTGCGTATATAGGGTTATTAAACAATGACTATTTTAAATTGTATAAATTACTTCTTCTTGGTTATATTTTATTTTAATATGTGATAATATATTTTATTATGTATATTTTGACTTTTAAATATTTTTAAATGATAATAAAATTTTTCCAAAATTTATTGTATTTATTTCCTATTTTTAAAGGCTGTTTTCTAATTTTCTGCCATTTTCTTCATATAAATTATATTTAATAATTTTTTTTTTGTGAATGCACTTTTACTTTTTTTATTTTATTTTTTATAAATATTTTACAAGTCCATGAAGATTTTATAAAGTTTATTTGGATTTATTTCTAATTTTAAAGCCTAGTCTACAATTTTAAGCCATTTTCTTATTTTAATTATATATAATTAAAATTTATTTATTTATTTTATGCACTCACTTTTATTTGCTGTGTTTTACTTTATTTTATTCATTTTACATGTATTTAAATTAAAGTAAAATTTTTCAAAGTGTATTGAAGTTATTTCTAATTCTTAAGTCTAGTTTGCATTTTTCTGTGCTATTTTTCTTATTTAATCATATCTAATTAATATTTGATTTTTAATATTTTGTTTATCTGTTATATTTTCGAATTTTAACTGAGATTTTAATTATTTTCAGTTATTTGGATGTATATAAATATATATGAGAAATTTGAAAGGGTTAAGAGCTAAGAAACGGAAAAACGTTTTATCCGTTTCTTTTGCAATTTCTTCTGTCATTAATACATCAATCCATCTTAGCCATTCCTTTCCCCATCCTTTGCAGCCAACTTCCTCTTGTCATTCATGAATTTTTGAAGCCCCAAAATCCTAAAAATCATGGCCTCCACCTTGAAGAATTTTTTTTTTTGGTAAATCCCTCTCTTCTTTCTACTTTTCTTACTTTTCTATGCAATTTTGCCTTGTTTCTCTTCTAAGTTTGGATCGGCCTCTTCTCCATAGCCGCAGCCACAAACTCCTACATCTCTTCCATGCCTCCAACACCATCTACTCCACCAACCATGACCATGGCCGAGCCATCTATGGTGGCCAAACCCTTCAAATTGCAACCTACATGCATAAAAACAATGTTTTTGACCATTGTTGCCTCATTCCCTTCATCTCCACTTGTTGCCTTGCCTATATGATGTCAAACCTGACCTATATGATGTAATACCTAAGCCAAAGCATCATCATAGCCAAGCATAAGTGTCCCTTAGGCCCAGCATTGAAGTGGTTGAAGCAAGGTCCATCTATCTTGTTCATTTCGCTTTGTATTTCAGAATTGTTTCAATGTTATTTTATGTTGAATGTTTATATATATTGTCTGGTTTGTTTTGTTTTGGGTTATTGATACAAAATCACTTGGCTATATTTCAACTCAAATCAAAAGTCATGAAATTGCGCTTGTCGTGCCTTTGGAGTCGTGCTTGTATGTTGTTTTGGTCTCTAGCTTTGAAAAATGTGAGTCTTTCTCACTCTGACATATATACTTATGAAAAGTGGATTGATGACAAGTGTTTAGTAATGTAAAATGTTTATGCAAGTTAATGATGATCATATGATATGCTATGCCATGTTATTTCCATGTTATTACCATGTTAAAACTGTTAATTTTCACCTGACATCTGATATATGACTGTATATTGTGATATTGACTTTGTTTATATTATTTCTGTATATGATCACACTGTAAGTTCCCTGTTAGAAAAAATGTTATGGGCTGAAATGATAGGCCTGAGTTATTTTATTTATTTATTTAAACTTGGGATTGCGGGTTTGAAATGATAGAACCCAGATTTTTACCTTTTAAAACTGCGGATTGAAATGATACATATCCGTATCACATGACCTAGGTTAGAAAACTATATACAGACCCGTGGTTATTCTATAAAGTGCTTTGAATATTTTAAGTATTTTAAAAATATAAAATTATGAAATTTGATTTAAATAGATTTTGAAAGGTTTTAAAATACATAAATTATGATTTTTCTATGTGTTAAAAATGTAATTTATGAATGGATTAACTGGATTTTGAAATATAACTTATGTTTGAAATTTAGAATTTTGACTAAAAATGATATTTAAGTTACATGAATAAAATGGACTTTAATTTTATTTGGAAAATGGTAAATATGATAAATTGATTTATATTTGAATTTAAGTGATTTATTAAAGAATCATTGATTTTTCTATAAATTTAAGTGGTTGAATAAATGACTGTTGAAAAATGAAATTTTAAAATATAACTTGACTTGAAATGTGAAATTTGAGTTTTAACTAAAGATGTTAAATTAATTAAATAAACTGGAAGTTTAGTTAAATTTGTGAAATGGTAATATAAATAAGAAACGTATAGGTTTTAATTTATGAAAGAAACAGGTTTAATTTATGAAAGAAACGTATAGGTTTTAATTTATGAAAGAAACGTATAGGTTTTAATTTATGAAAGAAACGCATAGGTTTTAATTAATGAAAGAACGTATGGTGTTCTAATTAATGATAGGAACATGTAAATTCCTAATTAATGAAAGAAAGGTATAAGTTTTAATTAATGCAAGAACATGTAAAGTTTTAATTAAGAAAGAAACATGTAAAGTTTTAAGTAGTGTGGTATTGATTTAATTAATAAATGTTCATTATTGTAATAGGAATATAAAATTTAAAATGTACATTTGACACGTAGATTTTAATCAATGTAATGGTGTATTTTAAATTGATTAAAATGATAAATGTTACTTACTGTAATAGTAAAATGTAAGTTGATAACGTACATTTGATAAGCAAGTTTTAATTTATGTGAATGGCATACTTTAAATGATTAAAATAGTAAAGTTTCTTTATTGTAATAATAATGTAAGTTAATAAGGTGCTTTTAGCTTAACATAAGAATTTCGGTTTAAATTGTATATTACAGTAAGAAAGTTTATTTAACTATAAGGCTATGATAAATTGACATGTTAAAATTTTAAGCTTATCAATACTTTGATTATATACAATGTAAAGTGGAAAGTAGTACATTCCAAAAATGCTATGATTCCTTAAGGTAACATTTCCAAAATGCTATGATAATTTAAAGGAATATTTCAAGTTTAATAAATTTAAAGAAATATTCAATGATTTGAAAATTTGGGTTTTATTTGAATGATATAATATTGAATTATATTTTGAAATGGAAATGATACAATTGTGATATTGTTTTGAAATGAGTATGATATTTTGGTCTTGAAAGAATAAATTATTTGAAATAAATATCCATGGGTTATAATAACGATTGGTTGTTAAAGAAATCGGGATCGGATATTGTCTTATAGCCGGACAATACCGAAAACCACTTTAACAACTGTGTACGTGGGGGAGATTCCAGAATGAAGTAGGATGGTGGCGACGTTCTCGAGGTATGTTACGTGGACCCAACTCCCGTGAGTTGGCATATATTACTAAAACAGGAGCTATACCGGGCTACACAAAGGGTCGCACCCTTTCATCGAGCATGCTCCATCGGAAACTATTCTATTACTTTTGTGATTCGATTCGGTGGCGCCACTTTGATTCGGGGATATTGTTCGAGGTGGGCGGAAGCTGCTGGCTTGCCGTCACCACCGGTCCGGGAGTGCAAACGGTGTATCCACCCTGGCATTGCCTCGCGTGCCGTGTCATATCCTTATATCGAGCCCACTACGATTTTGATTTTAAAGATCCGACCGCGTTAAGGTTCACCATCCCCTTAACGCTATTTTCTATGTGATTATACTTTACTGATTAGACACTACCGTATATAGCGTATATTACTACATAGTAAATAGTTTAACGGATCCTTAGAGGATGGGCGGTCCCAAGCATCCTTTAAGTTACTGATGCATTTTGTTACTGTTCACTTGAGTTGATTTACAGTTTATAAGTATTTATGTCCTGACTCGAGGGTTTTGTATTTTGCTTTACGCTCGGGTCAGATTGATTGAGTTAGCATTCAAGATTCACCTTCGGCGTTGGAGCTTTCCTTGAAAATCCAGCCATCTATTTTGTTTCAGTATCCAGTGGTTTAGTGATGTATCTGATTTGTACCTGATGTATCCAGTTACACTTCTGTTGTATCTTATTTAACTCTGATGTATCTTATATTTATATAGTAGCTTCATGAACTATTATCTCTTTTTCTTCCGCTGCATTTTTATACTCTGTGTCTGTGATCTGTGATTTTTATTTACTGTATATTCTGAGATTTGCCAAATTTTTAATTACAACGCGGTATTTTGAGCAATTCAATTTCGGCATGAGTGTCTACCATATACTTATAATGGATGCGAATGGTTGAAAATACCGGGTCGTTACAGTTGGTATCAGAGCTTTGGTAGCTCTAGGCAAAACTCAGCATATCGAGTGAATGTATTTACAGAATCACTTTCATTCGAGTTTGAATCTTTTCCCTTTTGACTCGATTCCTTTGAATTTTGGAACGTTCCCTGTGGTTCCAAAGTCCATTCTTATTCCCCGCTATTCATCTTCATTTGATTCTGGAGTATCCCACAACTCCACTTCGAATGATCTTTATAGTGAATTGGCGGTCCCGCCAATCTCAAAAATTTTCTTGTAAGAGCGGTGAAACTCCATTACAACAGCATCGATTCACCAAAGATTTTATATCCTCGGTTTAGATGCTAGTATCTCCTATTATCCCAAACTCTAACTCTTGAGATCAAACGTAGATTTACCCACGAAAATCCACTTCGATCTTATACTTTAAGTCATGGTTGACCCGATTAAGGTTGCCCGTGATTTATTTTAGCTTATTCACCTCCCTACTCTGTATTTAATCATCTTGTCTTTTGTTTCCAACATATTTTCAAACATTTTGAATTGTATTTGTCAATCTATTTTTTTTTTATATTGTGTTGTTGGAGTTATTGATGTTGATTTGGGTTTCCGATCGATTCGTCTGATCAACGCTATCGATAGGATTTCTAAAACACTTTGACAGAACAAACTGACACGATATTATTTTAAATTTTGTTTTGGTTAATGAAATAAAATTTTGATATATATATTTATGGAACTTAATAAAATGATTCAAATTGATAATTTGAAATTATAATACTTGATTTATCATTTATTGTTCTATAAATGAATTTATAAATAATTGTTTATAAATTTATATGGGAACTTAAATGAATTTAGAAAAAGAAATTTGAGAATTTAATTTTCGATGGTTCCAAACCTTTTATTTAAAAGTTTAAAGGGATATAATATTTAAAATATTTTCAAATAGAAATTTGTTTCCAAAGAATTTTAAGTTTAAAATTAGTACTCTTCTCTTTGTCGCTGGAAAATAACTTCGGTGATGACTGTAGCATCATCGACGTTCATTTTCGAGTTTCGGAGTGAAGAGACTGTTCTGTAGTCTTGCTACAGCTTTGTTTTGGGAAATTAAATTAGTTTGAATTTCTAAAATATGACTTAATTTATAATATATATAGATAGATGATTGAAATTTGATTTGACATATTATATATATATATATATATATTATTACTTATCTCTAAATGGTTTGAAGAAATCGGAAATTTAATTCTTAAATTCTATTTTTAAAGAATAATTTCAATTATAAAAAGAAAATCAGAAAATTTGGATAAATTATTAAACTTGAGATAATTGATTGGAAATTTTATTTGTATAATACAATTGCATTCAAATATAACTTACCAAAATTTCAGAAGTTAAAGATGTAATTGGATAATATACGATATAAAAAGAATTTATAAATAAAATTTGAGTGGTTATAATAAATGCTATACACTTAAATTTTAAGTTATAAAACGATTAACAGAGTTAAAGAATAATAAAGGGTAATTGGATAACTTACAATAAAACAATGTTAGAAGAACTAAGAATAAAATAAAGCAGTTATAATAAGTGTAAGTATATTGAACATGAGTGATAAATATATTGAGAGGAATAAATTTAATTTTTATTAGGAATAAAGAAGAATAAAATTTATTAAATACATTGTGAGTGTAATAAATGATTATTTTTCTAACCCATGGTTTTAAAAAAAAAATTGTTAATTTAAGATGATTGGATAATAAGATAATGAAATTTGAGATAGTTAAGATTTATGTAACTTGTGTAAAAGTTTATTTTCTATTTAAGTTGAAATCTCCATGCTTTCAAATTCATTTTCTTATTTTGTTTTTCAAACTATCTTTTGGTTGTTCTTATCGTCCTCATCTTGCTATAGACTGGTATATGCATCTTTCTATGATCTTTCTGTTTAGAAATCTTTCTATAATCTTTGATAATCTCCACCTTGTAAAACTTACCTATAACAACAGTTATCAGGTATAACTTCAATCTTCTTGTCATCTTATCTTAATCCTATTTCACTCTATCTTTTCTGTGCCCTTCCATACCTCATTCCTTTTCGAGGACGAAAAGTTTTGAGTGGGGGAGAGTGTAACAACCCTATATTTTGTAATTATTTTATTGTATATTTTTAATTATTTTTAATGTAAGATTTTGATTTAAAAACTTATTTTACTTATTTGAAATGATTAAATTTATTATTTAAATATAATCTTGATTTTTATATGAGTTATAATTCCAAAATTTGTAAGTTGAATATTTGCCTGAAATGCTGATTTTGGTCAAAATAGTCAAACTGTGACTTTCAACTTAAAATTTTAAAATTTTAAATTTTTTCTTTTATTATGAAAGTACATAAAATTATAAGAACACCACTTTTCGTTTCGTTGAATTTGGATGTAAATTGTGAAAGTTATACCCCTTACAATATTATGCGTATATAGGGTTATTTAACAATGACTATTTTAAATTGTATAAATTACTTCTTCTTGGTTATATTTTATTTTAATATGTGATAATATGTTTTATTATGTATATTTTGACTTTTAAATATTTTTAAACGATAATAGAATTTTTCCAAAATTTACTGTATTGATTTCCTATTTTTAAAGGTTGTTTTCTAATTTTCTGCCATTTTCTTCATATAAATTATATTTAATATTTTTTTTTTGTGAATGCACTTTATTTTTTGTTATTTTATTTGTTATAAATATTTTACAAGTCCATGAAGATTTTCTAAAGTTCATTTGGATTTATTTCTAATTTTAAAGCCTAGTCTACAATTTTAAGCCATTTTCTTATTTTAATTATATATAATTAAAATTTATTTATTTATTTTATTCACTCACTTTTATTTGCTGTGTTTTACTTTATTTTATTCATTTTACATGTATTTAAATTAAAGTAAATTTTTCCAAAGTGTATTGAAGTTATTTCTAATTCTTAAGTCTAGTTTGCATTTTTCTGTGCTATTTTTCTTATTTAATCATATCTAATTAATATTTGATTTTTAATATTTTGTTTATCTGTTATATTTTCGAATTTTAACTGAGATTTTAATTATTTTCAGTTATTTGGATGTATATAAATATATATGAGAAATTTGAAAGGGTTAAGAGCTAAGAAACGAAAAAACGTTTTATCCGTTTCTTTTGCAGTTTCTTCTGTCATTAATACATCAATCCATCTTAGCCATTCCTTTCCCCATCCTTTGCAGCCGACTTCCTCTTGTCATTCATGAATTTTTGAAGCCCCAAAATCCTAAAAATCATGGCCTCCACCTTGAAGAAAAAAAATTAGGTAAATCCCTCTCTTCTTTCTACTTTTCTTACTTTTCTATGCAATTTTGCCTTGTTTCTGTTCTAAGTTTGGATCGGCCTCTTCTCCATAGCCGCAGCCACAAACTCCTACATCTCTTCCATGCCTCCAACACCATCTACTCCACCAACCATGACCATGGCCGAGCCATCTATGGTGGCCAAACCCTTCAAATTGCAACCTACATGCCTAAAAACAATGTTTTTGACCATTGTTGCCTCATTCCCTTCATCTCCACTTGTTGCCTTGCCTATATGATGTTAAACCTGACCTATATGATGTCATACCTGAGCCAAAGCATCATCATAGCCAAACATAAGTGTCCCTTAGGACAAGCATTGAAGTGGTTGAAGCAAGGTCCAATCTATCTTGTTCATTTCGCTTTGTATTTCAAAATTGTTTCAATGTTATTTTATGTTGAATGTTTATATATATTGTCTGGTTTGTTTTGTTTTGGGTTGTTGATACAAAATCATATCTTGGCTATCTTTCAACTCAAATCAAAAGTCGTGAAATTGTTCTTGTCGTGCCTTTGGAGTCGTGCTTGTATGTTGTTTTGGTCTCTAGCTTTGAAAAATGTGAGTCTTTCTCACTCTGACATATATACTCATGAAAAGTGGATTGATGACAAGTGTTTAGTAATGTAAAATGTTTATGCAAGTTAATGATGATCATATGATATGCTATGCCATGTTATTTCCATGTTATTACCATGTTAAAACTGTTAATTTTCACCTGACATCTGATATATGACTGTATATTGTGATATTGACTTTGTTTATATTATTTCTGTATATGATCACACTGTAAGTTCCCTGTTACAAAAAATGTTATGGGCTGAAATGATAGGCCTGAGTTATTTTATTTATTTATTTAAACTTGGGATTGCGGGTTTGAAATGATAGAACCCGGATTTTTACCTTTTAAAACTGCGGATTGAAATGATACATATCCGTATCACTTGACCTAGGTTAGAAAACTATATACAGACCCGTGGTTATTCTATAAAGTGCTTTGAATATTTTAAGTATTTTAAAAATATAAAATTATGAAATTTGATTTAAATAGATTTTGAAAGGTTTTAAAATAAATAAATTATGATTTTTCTATGTGTTAAAAATGTAATTTATGAATGGATTAACTAGATTTTGAAATATAACTTATGTTTGAAATTTGGAATTTTGACTAAAAATGATATTTAAGTTACATGAATAAAATGGACTTTAATTTTATTTGGAAAATGGTAAATATGATAAATTGATTTATATTTGAATTTAAGTGATTTATTAAAGAATCATTGATTTTTCTATAAATTTAAGTGGTTGAATAAATGACCGTTGAAAAATGAAATTTTAAAATATAACTTGACTTGAAATGTGAAATTTGAGTTTTCACTAAAGATGCTAAATTAATTAAATAAACTGGAAGTTTAGTTAAATTTGTGAAATGGTAATATAAATAAGAAATGTATAGTTTTTAATTTATGAAAGAAACGTATAGGTTTAATTTATGAAAGAAACGTATAGGTTTAATTTATGAAAGAAACGTATAGGTTTTAATTTATGAAAGAAACGTATAGGTTTTAAATTATGAAAGAAACGTATAGGTTTTAATTTATGAAAGAAACGTATAGGTTTTAATTTATGAAAGAAATGTATAGGTTTTAATTTATGAAAGAAACGTATAGGTTTTAATTTATGAAAGAAACGTATAGGTTTTAATTAATGAAAGAACGTATGGTGTTCTAATTAATGATAGGAACATGTAAATTCCTAATTAATGAAAGAAAGGTATAAGTTTTAATTAATGCAAGAACATGTAAAGTTTTAATTAAGAAAGAAACATGTAAAGATTTAAGTAGTGTGGTATTGATTTAATTAATAAATGTTCATTATTGTAATAGGAATATAAAATTTAAAATGTACATTTGACACGTAGATTTTAATCAATGTAATGGTGTATTTTAAATTGATTAAAATGATAAATGTTACTTACTGTAATATTAAAATGTAAGTTGATAACGTACATTTGATAAGCAAGTTTTAATTTATGTGAATGGCATACTTTAAATGATTAAAATAATAAAGTTTCTTTATTGTAATAATAATGTAAGTTAATAAGGTGCTTTTAGCTTAACATAAGAATTTCGGTTTAAATTGTATATTACAGTAAGAAAGTTTATTTAACTATAAGGCTATGATAAATTGACATGTTAAAATTTTAAGCTTATCAATACTTTGATTATATACAATGTAAAGTGGAAAGTAGTACATTCCAAAAATGCTATGATTCCTTAAGGTAACATTTCCAAAATGCTATGATAATTTAAAGGAATATTTCAAGTTTAATAAATTTAAAGAAATATTCAATGATTTGAAAATTTGGGTTTTATTTGAATGATATAATATTGAATTATATTTTGAAATGGAAATGATAAAATTGTGATATTGTTTTGAAATGAGTATGATATTTTGGTCTTGAAAGTATAAATTATTTGAAATAAATATCCATGGGTTATAATAACGATTGGTTGTTAAGGAGACCGGGATCGGATATTGTCTTATAGCCGGACAATACCGAAAACCACTTTAACAACTGTGTACGTGGGGGAGATTCCAGAATGAAGTAGGATGGTGGCGACGTTCTCGAGGTATGTTACGTGGACCCAACTCCCGTGAGTTGGCATATATTACTAAAACAGGAGCTATACCGGGCTACACAAAGGGTCGCACCCTTTCATCGAGCATGCTCCATCGGAAACTATTCTATTACTTTTGTGATTCGATTCGGTGGCGCCACTTTGATTCGGGGATATTGTTCGAGGTGGGCGGAAGCTGCTGGCTTGCCGTCACCACCGGTCCGGGAGTGCAAACGGTGTATCCACCCTGGCATTGCCTCGCGTGCCGTGTCATATCCTTATATCGAGCCCACTACGATTTTGGTTTTAAAGATCCGACCGCGTTAAGGTTCACCATCCCCTTAACGCTATTTTCTATATGATTATACTTTACTGGTTAGACACTACCGTATATAGCGTATATTACAACATAGTAAATAGTTTAACGGATCCTTAGAGGATGGGCGGTCCCAAGCATCCTTTAAGTTACTGATGCATTTTGTTACTGTTCACTTGAGTTGATTTACAGTTTATAAGTATTTATGTCCTGACTCGAGGGTTTTGTATTTTTCTTTACGCTCGGGTCAGATTGATTGAGTTAGCATTCAAGATTCACCTTCGGTGTTGGAGCTTTCCTTGAAGATCCAGCCATCTATTTTGTTTCAGTATCCAGTGGTTCAGTGATGTATCTGATTTGTACCTGATGTATCCAATTACACTTCTGTTGTATCTTATTTAACTCTGATGTATCTTATATTTATATAGTAGCTTCATGAACTACTATCTCTTTTTCTTCCGCTGCATTTTTATATACTCTATGTCTGTGATCTGTGATTTTTATTTACTGTATATTCTGAGATTTGCCAAATTTTTAATTACAACGCGGTATTTTGAGCAATTCAATTTCGGCATGAGTGTCTACCATACACTTATAATGGATGTGAATGGTTGAAAATACCGGGTCGTTACATTATTATTGTTTAAAATAGCAATTTTATTAATCTTTTATTAATCATAATTAATTTATTAAAAAGATTATCACGTTTAAATTGGGTTTGAAATTCCGGAATATCACATTCCTACCCCCTTAAAAGAATTTCGTCCTCGAAATTTAAACAAAGGATAATCCAAAATTTTCATTTCATTTCAACAATTCAAGCATATATATCATCCATACATAAGCAACCAATCAAACAAAACATCCAAACAACAATGCATCAAATACAAACATCATTAGCTATCCGGACATATATCCGGATAAGCCTTCCTAAAACTGTCCAGAGTCTCCCATGTACAATCTCTGGGATCCTCACTCCACTGGACTTTAACAAGCTTCACTATCTTGCTTCTGAGTTGCCTCTCGTCTTGATCAACAATTCGAATAGAAAGTCTGACAACTGATAAGTCCAGCTCAACCTCTAAGTCTTGCTGCACATCTGGTTCCACAATAAAAGATGGATCATGCACATATTTCCGTAGATGAGATACGTGGAAAACATTATGAATTCCAACCATCCGGGCTGGCAATTTAATCCTGTATGCTACGGCACCAATCCTCTTAAGCACTCGGAAGAGACCAATATATCTCGGTGCGAGTTTCCCTGTCTTCCCAAATCTTACTGCTCCTTTAATAGGGGAAACTTTGACAAAGACAAAATCACTTATCTCGAACTCCAATTGTCTTCATCTTTTGTCTGCATATTTCTTTTGACGGTCCTGAGCAGCTTTCATCCTTTTCTTGATAAGCTCAACTTTAGCAGATGCTTCACGGATCAGATCTGGTCCAAGCACAAGATGGTCTTTTGACTCTATCCAACAGGCTGGGGATCTACATCGTCTTCCATACAGTGCTTCATAAGGAGCCATCTTAATACTTGCTTGGTAACTATTATTATAAGAGAATTCCACTAGATGTAGATGGTCTTCCCATGATCCACCAAAATCTAATACATAGGCTCTCAGCATATCTTCTAGAATTCGATTAAGCCTCTCCGTCTGCCCATCTGTCTGGGGATGATATGTTGTACTCAATCTCAAACTTGTTCCCATAGCTGATTGCAAAGCCTCCCAGAATTTGCTGGTGAAGATAGGATCTCGATCACTTACAATACTAACTGGAACACCATGCAATCTGACTATCTCTCTCAAGGAAATTTTTGCCAGAGAAGCTGCAGTACGGGTTGCCTTAACTGGTATAAAATGAGCGCTATTGGTTAGACGATCCAAAATTACCCATATTCCTTCATTTCCCTTCTTAGTTCTAGGCAAATCGTCGATGAAATCCATCGAAATCATCTCCCACTTCCACATCGGGATCTTCAAAGGTTGCAACAAACCGGCTGACTTCTGCTGATCTCCTTTAACTTGCTAGCAGATGGCATAACAGTTCACGAATCTAGCTACATCCTTCTTCATATTCGGCCACCAGAAAACTCTCTTCATATCCTTGTACATCTTCGAGATTCTTGGATGGATATTTAATCTGGAGCGATGACTCTCTGACAACACCTCCTGTCGCAGATCCCTATCATTCGAAACATAGATCCTCCCGTTAATCCTCAGTGTTCCTTGGCCATCAATCTCAAAACTAGGAAACTGACCTTTCCTAACTCTTCTGATAATTCTTTTCAACAATTTATCAGATTCTTGCTTGCTTGAAATCCTTTCCAGAAGAGATGGAACCACTTCCAAAAGAGATAGAACTGCATTCCTGCTAAGAGCGTATGCCACAACGTTTGCCTTTCCTGGGGTATATAGAATATCCAAATCATATGATTCCAAGAACTCGATCCATCGCTGCTGTCTTAGATTAAGATCTTTTTGAGAGAAAAGATATTTCAACGGTTTGTGGTCTGTAAATAACTCGAACTTTTCTCCTAAAAGATAGTGCCTCCAGATCTTTAAAGCAAAAACAATGGGTAATAGCTCTAGATCGTGCGTAGTGTAGTTCCTTTCATGTGGCTTCAATTGTCGACTCGCATACGCAATTACCCTACCATTTTGCATTAGCATAGCTCCCAATCCAACAATACATGCATCAGTATAAACTTCAAACTTGCTCTTCCCATCTGGAATAGCCAACACAGGAGCACTTGTCAACCTTGCCTTCAGATTCTGAAAAGCCTCCTCACATTCCGGTGTCCAGTTGAATTTAGCTCCCTTCCTTGTCAACTTGGTTAGGGGAGAAGAGATCTTGGAATAATCCCTAATAAAATTCCTGTAGTAACCGGCCAATCCTAGAAAACTGCGAACTTCTGTTGGTGTCCGAGGCTGGTTCCACTCCAAAATAGTCTCAACTTTAGCTGGATCTACAGAGATTCCCTCACCAGAAACAATGTGGCTCAAAAATTTTACTTCTGATTTCCAAAAATGACACTTAGAGAACTTCGTCTTCAGAACACGCCTTCTCAAAATTTCCAATACTATTCTCAAGCGCTGCTTGTTCTCTTCTTCCGACTTAGAGTAAACCAAGATATCATCGATGAACACCAAAACAAACTTATTCAAAACATCTCTAAAGACTCGGTTCATCAGGTCGACAAAGTATGCAGGAGCGTTGGTGTGATATCCTAGAAATTTTGGCAGTATTAATTTAATTATCTGTGTTCAAGTTCAATAGATTTGATAGTACTGTTAATAATAAATTTGAATTGATTAAATATTTTTAATAAATATTTAAATGGGTTACTTTATCTTTTAAAAGCTAATTAAATTGTTCCCTATTTTATAATGTATATATACACTTGTATATATTTTAAATAGGTAAGCTTTGTTTTAAATTTAACTAATAAAATGTTATGTTTTCAAATTCTAGTACACATTTTAGTGATTTGGAAGCTATGGTTTATTTAATATTAAGCTTTTTAAAGTTATTTAAATAACTACATGGTTTTAAATACTTAAGATAAATGTTTAATAGTTTAAAACTTATTATGGCTTAAGTCAAAATTTAGAATTTATTAACAAAAAAATTTGTTCTATTTTCTTCTAAATATAGCTTGATAAATAATAAAAATAAAAATATTTAAGTAAGAATCAATATAAGAAGTAAAAATAAAATACACCCAAACTACACTTATAAAATTAATAGAATAAATACATGTACATGTAAAGATGCAAGATAATAAGTATTTAAGTTAGAAATAGAAATACATACATATAAGATAAATTCTATAATATTAAATAACACATTTAGCTAAAATCTAACCACATAATAATTATAGAAATTCATTTATATTACAAAGTATATTCATGTACAACAAATAAAAACAAAAATATAATACATTCAAGTTGTGAGACAAAGCAAAAGAACAGAAATACATATTCAGTTATGTGAATTGGATAAGTATAAATACATTCATGAACAAGACAACAAAATAAGTATCCATGTACAAAAAATTAAAGATAAGTATGACGCTTGAGATGGAAGATAGAATATTCAATTGGATTGGTATGTAGACTAAATGGAACATAGTAATTAATGCTAGCCAACAATATGTAACTATCAGCCACCAAGATAGAAAAATATCTCTGATGCTAATGGTACAAAGGATATTACCCTGTATTGTACAAATAAAGTGCTATAACTTGTTTTATATATGGCAACTCCTTATCTCATTTCGTCCATCCAAGTTGAGTACATCTGAAGTAAACACTATCTTAAATAAAATTTCAACTTAAACAAAAGTTCAGCTTCAACAACAATCTAAATCAACAAGAAGATAAGTATTGAAATAAGATAAAGGAAAAGAAAATAAATCATAACTGGCAAAGCAATCTTGTATGTTGTCTGTAAGAATATAGGCAAGAACAAAGTAAGGAAAGATATAAACCAGGCAAGCAAAAGAAAGAAACATCTACATATACAAAAATGGGTAAACATGAAACATAAGGTACTTAAGCATTTAATGCTTTCATCTCAGCAAACAATGAGATATTGTGAATTATCTATCTGTGTGTATATAGATAATTGAACTGAATTGTTTTAAACTTTAAAACAACTTGGCCTTAAAAGACACGTTTTGGATTTCGATGAGACCGGGATCGGGTTTCCATATTTGGACATCCGAAATCCACATCGATCCAAATTGACGATAGGTCGTGAATCTGAAGTGAAGATGAAGATTATAAATGCAAGGGTTATCGTCGTTAACTGTGAGGGTGATTCCAAAATGAGTGTAACGAGATAATGCCTTCAGTTTCGTTCGAACCCGGAACAAACTTGTATGGATTGAATGCTTTCAGAATATCGTCAGGTGGGCGATGAGCATTCTAAGAGATGTGTTCTCTAAAGGTAATCGCAGCCTCAAGCCTCATCAACCGGGAATGGCTAAAACAGGGGAGGTGCAGCAAGGTTAGGTGGGTCATGCCCAAGCAGGACAAGATTTTCCCCTGTCTAGATGTCCCTTTTTATTTCGGCTGTGTGGACAGTTGTGAGCTCCAACTGTCGGGGTTGTCTTGTTTGAGACTGCTCAGTAAGGAATGGTTCTGGCCTTGTGTTGTAGGGGGTCAGGAGTGATTTTCGGTACGTTGATCTAGGCCATGTACTGTGACGGACGGTACCCCAGTAACCCTGCCATTGTATGGAATCCAAAATCCAATAAGTGCCATCAAATTTGATTGTATTACCCACTTTTGTGGCTAGTAGCTAGAATTTAATGAATGTAACAATTTCGGCTATTTTCTATTTACTTGAAAACCCTAGACCTATTATAATATCACTGAATTTCCTATCAATTGTTTTGGTTAGCGTAAGGTAAAAACTTACCCATGTTTATTTGTGGGGAGTCTTACGTGATACCCTTTGTTTCAAAAATATTTTCAAAGTTAAGAAACTTTAACCTGTTACTCATACCAGACCCATGTCTGAAACAGAGTTTATTTCTGTTTTTTCTAAACTCTCGGGTACTCAAATTTTCACGAGTAGCCAAGAGATTCAGGTTAGCTTTGACGAATTCTGGAGGAGCAATGGAGCAGGAGGCTTCTACGTTGTATATATATATATATATATATATATATATATATATATATATATATATATATATATAGTGTTCCGCTGTGTTGGTATCTCTGTGTTGTATTGTGTACTGAGTTGTATAACTAGACAGGTGTTTATAACTGTCTAGTATGTGATGTATTACCTGTGTAACTCTGATGGATGTTGTATATTATGTAAATACTTATGTGATTAATATAATTTATCCATTTCGCTGTGAGATTCTGATGATGTTGTTTTTTCTTCTCTATCTTTTCTATTTTCGCATCCCTTTCTTTCTTCAAGATAAAATGGATTTCTGGGGTCAGAAATCTGGGTCATCACAGTGTATCAAAGCAAGGTTGAGCGAATACCTAGGCTCTTGAGTGATTTCTTTCTTGAGAGAGCGTATTTGTAATTTTGTTATATATATATATATATATATATATATATATATATATATATATATATATATATATATTTCTTCCGATTTGTTGGGTTACCTGTCCGGGTTTTCCAATATAAGTTATAAAGGTAGATAGGTTAGTGATGTGTGTAATACGACTATCTATGGTTGAAGTTTGAATATTTGAGGTTGGAAGTATATCTGTCGAGACTGTAGACCTATTACCGTCTCGAGTGAGCTTTGGGTGGTGTAAGGATTTCATTGATCTCTGAAGAAATCTGTTAAGGTTCGGAGTTCACTTTTGAAGTGTAAGTTTGAATGAGCTAGAGTTGGGATCTGTTGGTTGGACGGAAGCAAGTCATGATATCTTGTTACCTCAGGATGTAGTAGTTATGTGATGTCTCCGAAGATGTTTCTTTGAAACAAGTTAAGGTAGTGTGTATGCTTGGGTATTGTGGCTGAGTTCAGCAGAATGTTTCTATTTGGTTCGAGGTCCGAGTTCCTCGAAGAGCTTTGGATAGGAAGTCTTAACATCTGTGGCAGCAGTGTAGCTTGGTATGTTCTCGGAGTTGGCAAGAGATCTTCTGGTTTAGCAGTTTTTCTGGAATGGAATTCAGAAGTAATTAAGTGGACCCGTTTCTTCGATGGGTTGGCTAGTTAAGTGTGGGTTGGCTAGTTAAGTGTAGGTTGTTCTGTTTGGTAAAGAGAGAGCAGTTTTCTTTGGAATTAGGCTGGGTGATCGCAAAAGTGACTTGCAATAGCTGAGTGTTCTCTTGGGTTATCTGATTTTTCTGGATGCCTTCAAGAAGACAGAGTTTTGTCAAACTCTGGAAATTTGTATTTGGTATCGACTGGATTCTAGAAGTGGTACCGAGGGTTCAACTTAGTAATAAGATGGTTTTTGAGTTTGGTGAAGCAGCTCAGGTTTTGGAGAAACTTCTGAGTTTTACTTTTGGATATGTTGAACCCTATTATTAGAATGTGTTGTCCAGTCTGTGCTTGAGTTCATCATCAGCATTTTCATCTGCTCAATCAAAGTTGCGCAGTGGAAGCATGGTGGCAGCTGGTTTAAAGTGGAAGCAACTGGGAATTGCAGTGTTTGGATTGGAGGGTTTCTACAGGAAATTTTTCAGGATTCTAAGGCCAGATAGGGAGTGCACCTGTTTTTATCTTTTCCAGATGGGAGAAGTGAGATCCGTCTTCTGATTTTGGAATAGAGTTTGTGTTCTGAATTTTGGTTGATCTTAGAAAGATCATTTTGTTGAATTGTTTTTGATTCAGTTTGTTTCTAAGGAGAATCAGCAAGGGTTGAGCTGATCAGTAATGATGTAGGCAGCCCAAGATCGTACGAAGAGTTTTGTGGATAAGAGACGGAGGAATTTGGATTCTGAAGTTGGAAACTTGATTTTGAATAAGGGTTTGGTCTTCAGGAGTGAATTGCCAGTTTGGATAACTGAGATTCATTGTGTTTCACGTATCTCTGAGGGAGTACGTGTAAGATCTATCTTTGATTGTAGAGCCAGCAGTTCAGAGAGTTTTGGTTGTTGAGTCAGACTTATCTATAGTCTGATATCCTATCTTGTTTTGTAAATCTAGATGGGTGGAAGCTCTGTACTTAGTAATATTGATTGTTTGGATTCTGTAGAGCGAGTATCTCGATATTTATACTTGGGAAAAACTCGAGAAAATTCTATCCAGAATTTTATCTGGATACTAAGGTTTGTTTGATTGGATGAATTGGTTGCTATGATTGTTAGCATATGATTGATATATGCTTGTGTTTCAATATTAAATCTTTAATTAGATTATTAAATTACCTTTTTTTTAAATTTCGGGGACGAAATTCTTTTAAGGGGAGAGGAATGTGATATCCTGGAATTTTTGGCAATATCAATTTAATAATCCGTGTTCAAGTTCAATAGATTTGATAGTACTGTTAATAATAAATTTGAATTGATTAAATATATTTAATAAATATTTAAATGGCAACTTTATCTTTTAAAAGCTAATTAAATTGTTCCCTATTTTATAATGTATATATACACTTGTATATATTTTAAATAGGTAAGCTTTGTTTTAAATTTAACTAATAAAATGTTATGTTTTCAAATTCTAGTACACATTTTAGTGATTTGGAAGCTATGGTTTATTTAATATTAAGCTTTTCAAAGTTATTTAAACAACTACATGGTTTTAAATACTTAAGATAAATGCTTAATAGTTTAAAACTTATTCTAGCTTAAGTTTAAATTTAGAATTTATTAACAAAAAGATTTGTTCTATTTTCTTCTAAATATAGCTTGATAAATAATAAAAATAAAAAATATTTAATTAAGAATCAATATAAGAAGTAAAAATAAAATACACCCAAACTACACTTATAAAATTAATAGAATAAATACATGTACATGTAAAGATGCAAGATAATAAGTATTTAAGTTAGAAATAGAAATATATACATATAAGATAAATTCTATAATATTAAATAACACATTTAGCTGAAATCTAACCACATAATAATTATAGAAATTCATTCATATTACAAAGTATATTCATGTACAACAAATGAAAACAAAAATATAATATATACAAGTTATGAACAAGCTGTGAGACAAAGCAAAAGAACAGAAATACATATTCAGTTATGTGAATTGGATAAGTATAAATACATTCATGAACAAGACAACAAAATAAGTATCCATGTACAAAAAATTAAAGATAAGTATGAGGCTTGAGATGGAAGATAGAATATTCAACTGGATTGGTATGTAGACTAAATGGAACATAGTAATTAATGCTAGCCAACAATATGTAACTATCAGCCACCAAGGTAGAAAAATATCTCTGATGCTAATGGTACAAAGGATATTACCCTGTATTGTACAAATAAAGTGCTGTAACTTGTTTTATATATGGAAACTCCTTATCTCATTTCGTCCATCCAAGTTGGGTACATCTGAAATAAACACTATCTTAAATAAAATTTCAACTTAAACAAAAGTTCGGCTTCAACAACAATCTAAATCAACAAGAAGATAAGTATTGAAATAAGACAAAGGAAAAGAAAATAAATCATAAGTGGCAAAGCAATCTTGTATGTTGTCTGTAAGAATATAGGCAAGAACAAAGTAAGGAAAGATATAAACCTGGGAAGCAATAGAAAGAAACGTCTACATATACTGTAACAACCTGGTATTTTGAGCCATTCGCTGCCGCACATGTCGGACTTGAATTTGCTCAAAATACCGCATTGTAAATAAATTTGGAGCAAATGAAATACAAATCACAGAATCACAGACACAGAACAAACATAATACCTCGCAGCGGAATATAAAGTACATAGTAGTTCATGAAGCTACTACGGTAGAGTCCCAAACCAAAAACATAATACAGTCTGAAAACAACAAAATAGAAATCCCAAATACATAGAAGTTCACTAATACATGAGATAAACTAGAATAGCTGAAACAGAAAGTAGATATAAATGTAGATAAGCAGAAACTCCAGCAAAGACCAGCTCCAGAAAGAGAATCCAAAGCTGTGAATACTCAGGCTGAACCAAGCGTAAAGTAAAACACAAAACACTCGAGTCAGGACAATATATACTTATATAATGTAAATCAACTCAAGTGAACTGTAGTAGAAATGTACCATAACTTAAAGGATGCTTGTGATCGCCCATCCTATAAAGATCAGTTAAACCATAAATTAAATACATCCCGTGGTTAAAATTTCAAAATAGTATTTATACTTCGAAATCAAATATCGTTTAAAAATTCAATATCATCCAAAATCCATTTCAAAGTATCAAAATATCATATCTTCCAAACCATATTCATTTTTATTTAATTTAAATACCATTTCAAAACACATTTCAAAATAGTTTATATTTCGAAACAAATTGCTTTATTTAAATCATTAAAACGAAGATATTATATTTAATAGTTAAATTATTAAATTTCAAAAATTTTAATCTTTAGAAGTTCATTCATTCACTTAAATTTATTAAAAAAATGAAAATTCAACTTTCGCAGCATTTAGAAAATGCTACGGAAAGTCACACTTAAAACAGTTCAATTTAACAAAAGACAACATTTAAAATGCCGTAATAGGGTTCCATTAGTTCATATAAACTTAGTTAAGTTCAACCGTTATAACATTCAAAAAAAATGCTATAATAGCCTTTAATTAAATTGAGCCATTTGGTTCATTATTATCAACTACAGCATTTACAAATGCTGTATTATCCTTTACATTAGAATTAATAGCATTCTAGAAATGCAGTAAATTAACTTCAAATATTTAGTATAATTTCAAAATAATTATATTTTTATTTGAACCATTTTTAACTTATAAAATCATATAATTTCACTCTTAAAAAAATCATTCAGATACCCTTATATTCATGATTTTATAAAGTTAAATCTCTATTCAAAAATCAAAATTTAATAGTAATTCACTTAATAAATTCCTACATTAAATTTTAAATTCATTAAATTAAATTTAACTTAATACTTAAGTTTAAATTTTCAAATATAACTTAATTTCATTTTTATTTATTTAACTTAAAATTCACTTTTAAGCCAAATTCACAAATTTTCAATTTTAGTTATATTTCAAAATTTCAACTTAAATATTCATTCATTTCACATTTTAACTTAATTCAAAAATCATTAATATATTATAAAATTATTTTAAATTCATTTAATTCAAAATATCATAAATTTATCATATTTTCATATTTAATTTAAATTCCATTTATCACAAAATTATAATTTCCAAAAAAACTTACATTTCAGATTTTCTAACTTTACCATTAATTTATTTCACTTATAAATTTTCAGAGAGTCAATAATGCTTTACAAAAATCATATTTTTATCAAATTTAAATCAAATATTATAATATTTACATTTCTAAAATATTTTAAAATTTTAAGAAAAACATATTTTAACAACGGGTCTGTATTTCATTTTCTAGCCTAGGTAAAGTGATACGGGTAATATATCATTTCAACCCGTAATTTACAAAGAAAACCCGAGTTTGATCATTTCAAACCTGCAATCCCAAGTAAATGAAAATAATTGAAAATCATTCAGGCCTATCATTTCAGCCCATAACGATTTTCTCCTATTCTAAAGTCCATTTGGGTATGTATCATTTCAACCCATAGTGATTCTAATCTAAAGGGAACTTGCAGTGTAATTAACTGATAAAATAACAAAACAACAATGATATAACAGTAACGTATGATATAACTGGTGTTTATTCATGTGTGAACATCATATGATAGTGACATAGCAAATAAAATATGGTGATGCAGTTTACATATTCACAAGCGATCGATTTACTATTCATATAAGTATAAAACTGTCTGGTGAGAATAACTCACTGGTTTGAGCTGATGACCAAACGACGAATTCAAACGAGATCTACACAAGCACAAAAGCACGACACAGATTTGAATGGAGGAGCCAAGTGTCAAATTCCTTGGATACACATCAAACAAAAAACAATATAACAACGATGAGTTTCAAATCAACTACGATCAAAACTACACTAGAATAGACTGCACAGAATCAAATAGAAATGCTTGCACTTGCTTTTAACCTTTACTAAGCTCAGCCATAAGGGGAAATACAACATAATTGCAGGTGTTTGGGTCTGGTTTGGGTGAGTATGGGTTCGGCCTACATGTTGGAATGATGGTGTAAAGGTGGGTGAAGGCAATAACACATATAAGCATGCATACATGAATTTGGTCAAGGACTTTGGGCTCGGCCAAGGCCCTAGGTGTCGCGGCCAGAGGAGTGGGGTCCACTGTGGTGGTGTGGTCGTGGGTGCTGGAGGTGGTGGTCGTGTGGTAGGTGGCGGCTAGAGGAGTGGTGAGGTGATGGAATGAGAGTGGTGCTCGGTTAGGCTAGTATGAAGGGTGTTTTGAAACTTTTGTGGATATGCGTCACCAAGGGGGTTCATGGCTTTGGTGGCTGGTGAGGAGGAGGTGCCGGTGGTGTGTCATCAGGTGCTGGAAGCGGCTAGGCAGCAAGGGAGGCATGGCCGATCCTAAAAGAGGTGAAAGCATGTGCAAAATCAAGCTAGAAATAAACGATGTAAATAGAAAAAGAGATAAAAGAATAAAGTTTTACCAAATTCTTCAAGCAAGGGAGGGCCGAAATTTTTTTCTCAGGAAGGAGGAAGAAAGATACGTGAATTGAAAATGAGATAGTCGGCTGAAATGTGGGGAGTTATGGCAAGAGAAATGAAGAGTTGTGAGGAAAATGAAGAGGCGGAATTCAAAAAGGCAAAAGGCAATTCAAAAGTCAAAACCCTTTCATATTTCTTTATTTTAATTATATAACTTTATATTTCTGGAAATAATAATAATCCCAGATAAAATTTCTAAAATTTATCAAAATATAAAAATTTATATATTATTTATTAATTATATAAAGTTAAATTAAGAAAAATAGCTAAAAACAGTGAAGTAGACTAGAAAATTTACAATTAAATAGAATAATTTTTAGAAAATTCATATGAGCTTGTAAAATATTTTTAAACATAAATAATAACATAAAAAAAATACATTCACAAAATAAATATTTAAAATATAATTTAAATATAGTTTTTAATGAAGAAAATAGCAGAAAATAGGAAAACAACCCTTAAAAATAGGAAATAAATACAGTAAATTTTTGGAAAATCTTTATTATCACTTTAAAAATATTAAAAGACAAAATATACATAAAATAAAATATTAACACATATTAAAATAAAATATAACATAGAAAATATGATTTATATAATTTCAAATAGACAAAATTTCAAAATAAAACAAATTATACTCAAAATTGAAATGTACATAACTTTCCGAAATTAAATCCGTTTTCAACGAAACGAAAAGCAGTATTCAAGTTATTAAATCTAATTTCATAATAAAAGATAAAATTTATGAATTTAAATATTTAAATTTGAAATTTAAAAGTCAAGGTTTGACCAGTTTGAACAGAAATTCATCTTTCAGTAAAATATCCTATTTATACCGGTTTGAAATTATAATTCACATAATAATCAACACCTACATTTAAAAATGAAATGTTTGAAATAAAATAAGTTTAAAATAATTTCAAAATGAAACAAAGTCAAATATTAAAATATATGAAAAATCTTGGGTTATTACACTCTCCCCCACTCAAATCTTTTCGTCCTCGAAAAGGAAGGAAGCGGAGAAACAACAAGAAAGAACAATAGGTTGGAAGACATCCTGAAAGAAGGTAGGGAAAAAGTAGCTAGGAGGGAAAGCAGGTTGAAAGACATGGATGAACCATTAATTTTTTTTAAAATTTGACATGTTAAACATTTAATATGATAATTAGTTATTTGATTCAAATTTGATAGTTTGAAGTATACAATATTTAAGATATTTTAAATCATGATTGGAATATCCTTTATACAATACTTTACCAAAATACTTTTATAACTCGATGTCTTAACAAGTTTACTTTCGTTCCTGCAAACTCTGGCTATGCGTTGATCAGGCGCAAAGCTAGAATTATCCAAGTACTTAGTAGACCTGTTTCAACACCCAGTGAAAATACTAAAAAAAAATAGGTATGAGAAGTTCCGCTCAAAATCCAATGTCAAATGATGATAATATGATAGCAGTAGCCCGCTGCTGATCCAGTATTTACGAAATGGACACAACACTTTCCAGAAGATCCTTCTACCTTCTGGATTCCAGAAAAATATCGTAGCCAGTTCGTAAACAAGGGACCATCGACCCCTGCTGCAGTGGTACGCTGCTGATCCAATGATTTACACAATGGATGCACTTCCTTCCCGGAAGATCCATAAACAGCAGATCCCAGGATCGAAAGCGCCTCCATTGGGTAAACTAAAGAAACATCTACCCTGAAGAAAAAAAATCGAGGAACTCATGAGTTTAAGTCCGGACAACCATATCAGTTCGAATCCATTTCTGAATTCACCCAAGTCCATTAGGGTTTATCGTTCGAATCCATTCCTGGATTCCCCAAGTCCATCTGGGTCGAAGCATATCACTATACTTCTTCCGGAGGGTACTTCCCATACCTCTTACATCAAAATATAATATACCACATATAGTAGCCCTTCAAAATTAATTCCATTATATATATAATATTTTCATTTTCAAATCGAATACTTTCCAAAATCAATAGTATATCAAATCATACTTATATAAACTTCAATTATATAAGATTTTAATTTACAAATTGAGTACCTTTTCAATTCAACATTTTCAAATCAACTTCATACGTATACAAATCCATTTTATATAAGTTCGATAACTCCCAAATCAAGTATTTAGTAAAACAAGGTTCTCAATTTTAATTTGTTTCAATAACATTTCAGTTTCAATAACATTTCAGTTTCAATAACATTTTAGTTTCAAAATCATATATGATTTTGCCAAATCATTTCTTCTGAATTACATATACTCAGTTTCAAAGTTTCTTAAAACAATAGATTTAGAAAATAATCCAAATTTCCAAATCAACAAAAATTTAGGTCAAACAAATTCATTTCCATTTCAAACATATATTCACTTTGAAAAATCATAATACTTTCAAAGTTATAAATATTTCGCAACAAAAATACTTGAAATCATTACACTTTGAAAATCATAACTTTTCTAAATCATACATTTGAAATCATAAAACATCCCTTTAAATCTTTACATTTCACAAATTTATTCAATTTAAACCCAAGTCTACAAGTTCCAGCTTTAATTCAATTCAAACCATCAGTTTCAATTCAATTTAGTTTTCCAACAAAACCATTTCAAATATTATCAAATTTCAAATAAAGATTTGATCCGCAAAATAAACTATTCAATCTTTAATATATTTCCGAGCTTAAATGTACCGTATTCCAAAACTAAATTTTATAATTTGATATATCTCAAATTTTACTTCATTATTACTTAGTTTTGACATATTCATTTCATAAATCCATCATTTTTAATTAAACTCAAATTACAAGTAAACCAAATATCCTTTCGTACAAATATAAACTTTAAAGTTCATTTATCAAAATCAGTTATCATTCCTGATTCACATTCTTTATCAAATAAAGATTATATCATTCAAAGCCTCATTATCAAATTATTATTTGAATTCAATTTCAAATATTTAAATTTAAATATCATTTAAAAAAATCAAATATGTCATTCAATTATTATTTCAAATATCATTACAAAATACATTTCAAAATTCCATTCAAAAATTCATTTATCTCATAACATTTCATTCCATTTAACACATAACCAAGCAAACCTTATTTAAATTCAAATTAAATTTAAATTCCATAAAATTCAAATTTAAATATTAAATTTCAAAACTCCTTAAATTTCACAAATAATCAATTCCAAAATTAAATCATTTAACTTTTTAAAACATAACTCAGCAGTGTTAAAATCTATAACATTACGAAACATTGTCAAATTATAAAAATGACAGCATTTAATAGTGCTATCGTAACTTATAGTTTCCAAAATAGTTTAGTTCAAGAATAAAGGCATTTATAATATGCCATAACAGATATTTAGTTAATTCAAACAAAGTTAAATTCAAAAACAACAGCATTTTAAAGTGTTGTCATAAAACTATAGCATTTTAGAAATGCTATTAATAAAATTCCAGATTTTATTATAACTTTTAAAAACAATACAACTTCAATTTTAGCAAATTTTAAACTTATAAATCATATTTCTAGACTTCAAAATTTCACATTTAAATAATTTTTAACATATGATTTATCACAAAAAAATTTTAAATCAAATATTCAATTTAAAACTCACTTTCATTTGTTAAGTCAAAATTCACTGTTTTTCTTAACATATAAATTCAACAAAAACTCAACATTTTACTTCAAATATCTTTTCAAAACTATATTTCATACCAGTATAATTCAAAATAGTCTTATTTATTTCACTCCACAACAGTTTCAAACTTGTATAAATCATATTACTTTATACATTAATCATACCAAACTAAATTTATACTTTATCAAATACCTTATACCATTCAAAAATTCTTAGCTTTGAAAAGTTAACCTTGATTTGGAAGTGCTCGAACCTTCAAAATAGTCGAAGAAATCATATTTTCAATCCAAGAGTTGGAAATCACCAACAAATTAGTAAATCGATTCCAATAGGTAAGGTTATACCAAAACAAATCTGAATCTCGAGGATTGAACACCGGCTTATTTTAAATCATTTCAATTATATATATATACACATATCTTTCAAATATAAAACCGTACTTCGAAATCGAAACTCAAAATTTGGTATCATAAAATCACTCGCATAGCAAAGCTACTAGAGTGGCCTCTTCCCTACTCAGAAACTCAAAAATCAATGTCGATGATGCATGTATTCATCACCGAAATTATTTTTCAGCGACATAAGTGGGTTCTGGACTTTTATTTCTTGAAACTTCTTTGAAATCTCTTTGACATCATTGGAATTCATTCGAATACATTTGAAACATTTCTTATTTGGAATTTATCTTTAAATCATAATATTATTATATATTTTCCAAAATCTTAAAAACCCATTTCAAAACACCGGAGTTCGATTCCTCGAAATTCAAATTCAAAACCCTTCATTTATAAATCATTTTTATATAAATCACATTTTCTTATAAATTTCCAAAATTTCAAATCCTTTCAAAGCTTCAAATTTTCATTTTCCAAAGGTAAAAATCCTTTTTGAAAACATTTCACTTTTATATACAAAATAGGGTCATCCTTGTCAAAATAATCATTTCGATGTGTGCACAAATTCAAAATACAATCAAACACAAATTTCTAAAGAATGATTCAAGGTTAGATTTCAAGCAATACGGAGATTCGAAATTAGAGGAACTCTAATCAAACAGAATTCTATTTCGAAGATAAGCTCGAACGAAGATAAGATAATTTTATTACCAAATAGAATATGATAAGCCTATATAAATCGCGGGCGACCTTAACCGGTCAACCGTGACTTTAGTAATATAATCAATTCGGAAATCTAAGGCAAATCGACATTCGATCGCCAGAGACAGAATCCGGGTAGAGCAGGAGATAGATAGCATCGAAAACCGAGGATACATGAATCTCCGGTGAATCAACACCAATTATAAAGGATTTTCACCCCTTTACCAATCATTAAAAGATTTGCGGAATCACCGATCTTTATATAGGTCATTCCAAAGTGGAGTTATGAAATGCTCCAAAATCAAAATGGGTAGAATAGGGAAGAAAAGACTGGATTTCAAAACAAGTGGGAGCGTTCCAAAGTTCAAGGAATCCTAATCAATAAGAATCCTAACCAAGAGATTTCTAATAAGATGGATACTGAAGGGATGAAGTTTTGAAAATCTTGGTTTCAAAATAAAAAAAATTATACCAAAATATCTTTGAAAATCCTTTAAAAATCATTTGGAAATTATTTTATACTTCGAAAATACGTTCTCTCACAAGAAAGGATTCTGAGATTGATTTCACTCATTCTAGGGTATTTCTACCCAATCTCTAATGATTTTTTGCTCCACAGGCTATGGTTTGCCTAAAACCAAAGCTCCGATACCAAATGTAACAACCTGGTATTTTCAACCATTCGCAGCCGCACATGTCGGACTTGAATTTGCTCAAAATACCGCATTGTAAATAAATTTGGAGCAAATGTAATACAAATCACAGAATCACAGACACAGAACAAACAGAATACCTCGCAGCGGAATATAAAGTACATAGTAGTTCGTGAAGCTACTACGGCAGAGTCTCAAACCAAAAACATAATACAGTCTGAAAACAACAGAATAGAAATCCCAAATACATAGAAGTTCACTAATACATGAGATAAACTAGAATAGCTGAAACAGAAAGTAGATATAAATGTAGATAAACAGAAACTCCAGAAAAGACCAACTCCAGAAAGAGAATCCAAAGCTGTGAATACTCAGGCTGACCCGAGCGTAAAGTAAAACACAAAACACTCGAGTCGGGACAATATATACTTATATAATGTAAATCAACTCAAGTGAACTGTAGTAGAAATGCACCATAACTTAAAGGATGCTTGGGATCGTCCATCCTTTAAAGATCAGTTAAACCATAAATTAAATACATCCCGTGGTTAAAATTTCAAAATAGTATTTATACTTCGAAATCAAATATCATTTAAAAATTCAATATCATCCAAAATCCATTTCAAAATATCAAAATATCATATCTTCCGAACCATATTCATTTTCATTTAATTTAAATACCATTTCAAAACACATTTCAAAATAGTTTATATTTCGAAACAAATTGCTTCGTTTAAATCATTAAAATGAAGATATTATATTTAATAGTTAAATTATTAAATTTCCAAAATTTTAATCTTTCAAATTTCATTCATTCACTTAAATTTATTAAAACAATGAAAATTCAACTTTCGCAGCATTTAGAAAACGCTACGGAAAGTCACACTTAAAACAGTTCAATTTAACAAAAAACAACATTTAAAATGCCGTAATAGGGTTCCCTTAGTTCAAATAAACTTAGTTAAATTCAACCGTTATAACATTCACAAAAAATGCTATAATAGCCTTTAATTAAATTGAGCCATTTGGTTCATTATTATCAACTACAGCATTTACAAATGCTGTATTATCCTTTACATTAGAATTAATAGCATTTTAGAAATGCAGTAAATTAACTTCAAATATTCAGTATAATTTCACAAACAACTATATTTTTATTTAAACCATTTTTAACTTATAAAATCATATAATTTCACTTTTAAAACAATCATTCAAATACCCTTATATTCATGATTTTATAAAGTTAAATCTCTATTCAAAAATCAAAATTTAATAGTAATTCACTTATTAAATTCCAACATTAAATTTTAAATTCATTAAATTAAATTTAATTTAATACTTAAGTTTAAATTTTCAAATATAAATTAATTTCATTTTTATTTATTTAACTTAAAATTCACTTTTAAGCCAAATTCACAAATTTTCAATTTTAGTTATATTTCAAAATTTCAACTTAAATATTCATTCATTTCACATTTTAACTTAATTCAAAAATCATTAATATATTATAAAATTATTTTAAATTCATTTAATTCAAAATATCATAAATTTATCATATTTTCATATTTAATTTAAATTCCATTTATCACAAAATTATAATTTCCAAAAAAACTTACATTTCAGATTTTCTAACTTTACCATTAATTTATTTCACTTATAAATTTTCAGAGAGTCAATAATGCTTTACAAAAATCATATTTTTATCAAATTTAAA
Source organism: Allium cepa (assembly GCA_030765085.1). Lineage (NCBI taxonomy): Eukaryota > Viridiplantae > Streptophyta > Magnoliopsida > Asparagales > Amaryllidaceae > Allium > Allium cepa. The sequence continues at coordinate 325,435,968 of CM060937.1, read as the reverse complement.
TCAAATATTATAATACTTACATTTCTAAAATATTTTAAAATTCTAAGAAAAACATATTTTAACAACGGGTCTGTATTTCATTTTCTAGCCTAGGTAAAGTGATACGCGTAATATATCATTTCAACCCGTAATTTACAAAGAAAACCCGGGTTTGATCATTTCAAACCCGCAATTCCAAGTAAATGAAAATAATTGAAAATCATTCAGGCCTATCATTTCAGCCCATAACGATTTTCTCCTATTCTAAAGTTCGTTCGGGTATGTATCATTTCAACCCATAGTGATTCTAATCTAAAGGGAACTTGCAGTGTAATTAACTGATAAAATAACAGAACAGCAATAATATAACAGTAACGTATGATATAACTGGTGTTTAATCATGTGTGAACATCATATGATAGTGACATAGCAAATAAAATATGGTGATGCAGTTTACATATTCACAAGCGATCGATTTACTATTCATATAAGTATAAAACTGTTTGATGAGAATAACTCACTGGTTTGAGCTGATGACCCAACGACGAGTTTCACAAACGGGATCTAAACAAGCACAAAAGCACGACATAGATTCGAATGGAGGAGCCAAGTGTCAAATTCCTTGGATACACATCAAACAAAAACAATATAACAACGATGAGTTTCAAATCAACTACGATCAAAACTACACTAGAATAGACTGCACAGAATCAAATAGAAATGCTTGCACTTTCTTTTAACCTTTACTATGCTCAGCCATAAGGGGAAATACAACATAATTGCAGGTGTTTGGGTCTGGTTTGGGTGAGTATGGGTTCGGCCTACATGTTGGAATGATGGTGTAAAGGTGGGTGAAGGTAATAACACACATAAGCATGCATACATGAATTTGGTCAAGGATTTTGGGCTCGGCCAAGGCCCTAGGTGTCGCGGCCAGAGGAGTGGGGTCCACTATGGTGGTGTGGCCGTGGGTGCTGGAGGTGCTGGAGGTGGTGGTGGTGAGGTGATGGAATGAGAGTGGTGCTCGGTTAGGCTAGTATGAATGGTGTTTTGAAACTTTTTTGGATATGCGTCACCAAGGGGGTTCATGACTTGGGTGGCTGGTAAGGAGGAGGTGCCGTTGGTGTGTCATCAGGTGCTGGAGGCGGCTAGGCAGCAAGGGAGGCATGGCCGATCCTAAAAGAGGTGAAAGCATGTGCAAAATCAAGCTAGAAATAAACGATGTAAATAGAAAAAGACGTAAAAGAAATAAAGTTTTACCAAATTCTTCAAGCAAGGGAGGGCCAAATTTTTTTCTCAGGAAGGAGGAAGAAAGATACGTGAATTGAAAATGAGATAGTCGGCTGAAATGTGGGGAGTTATGGCAAGAGAAATGAAGAGTTGTGAGGAAAATGAAGAGGCGGAATTCAAAAAGGCAAAAGGCAATTCAAAAGTCAAAACCCTTTCATATTTCTTTATTTTAATTATATAACTTTATATTTCTGGAAATAATAATAATCCCAGATAAAATTTTGAAAATTTATCAAAATATAAAAATTTATATATTATTTATTAATTATATAAAGTTAAATTAAGAAAAATAGCTAAAAACAGTGAAGTAGACTAGAAAATTTGAAATTAAATAGAATAATTTTTAGAAAATTCATATGAGCTTGTAAACTATTTTTAAACATAAATAATAACATAAAATAAAAATACATTCACAAAATAAATATTTAAAATATAATTTAAATATAGTTTTTAATGAAGAAAATAGCAGAAAATAGGAAAACAACCCTTAAAAATAGGAAATAAATACAGTAATTTTTTGGAAAATCTTTATTATCACTTTAAAAATATTAAAAGACAAAATATACATAAAATAACATATTAATACATATTAAAATAAAATACAACATAGAAAATATGATTTATATAATTTCAAATAGACAAAATTTTAAAATAAAACAAATTATACTCAAAATTGAAATGTACATAACTTTCCGAAATTAAATCCGTTTTCAACAAAACGAAAAGCAGTATTCAAGTTATTAAATATATTTTCATAATAAAAGATAAAATTTAAGAATTTAAATATTTAAATTTAAAAGTCAAGGTTTGACTAGTTTGAACAAAAATTCATCTTTCAGTAAAATATCCTATTTATATCGGTTTGAAATTATAATTCACATAATAATCAACACTTACATTTAAAAATGAAATGTTTGAAATAAAATAAGTTTAAAATAATTTCAAAATAAAACAAAGTCAAATATTAAAATATATGAAAAATATAGGGTTATTACATATACAAAAATGGGTAAACATGAAACATAAAGTACTTAAGCATTTAATGCTTTCATCTCAGCAAACAATGAGATTAATTCGAATTGTGTAAAAATCAATTCAGCCTCCAAAATAAAAATATCTTGCCTGATAAAAAAAAAGTAAGAAAAGCTTGTTCCCGTAACACCTACCCCCCCTTATACAAACTCTTCTCTATATATATCCTTTTATTTCAGTTTGCTCAAGATAGCAAACCTGAAAATAGTAAGTTTTTTTTCTTTTTTTTTTACAAACTTAAACAACTTCAACTAAAACAAAAACAAGATAGTAATCAAGGAAGATCAAGCCTGCTGCTTTTCAAAACAATGGGCTCTGTTATCTTCTCAGGAACAAAGGTGAGTAACATCACATTTTAAAAGCTTTGGATTTATTTTAGTTGTATGATGAGTTCTGGAATATATGTGTATTGGTATGAAATATAAATGTTTGATGAATTTTCTGTGTGTATATATATATATACATATATATATATACATATATATATATATACACATATATATATATATACATATATACATATATATATATATATATATGTGAAAAGGTGTATGTGTTTATCTCCTGTAACCTCTCAGTTATCAGTCTTTTATTTTTTTAGCTCGAGATTCAGTCAAAAATCAATATCTCATCACCTAATCTAAGTTAGGATATAATATTTAAACAAAATCTGTTTGATTTGTTAGTAGTCAAGGTTTAGAAAATTGTTTGAGTTAAAACAAATGGTATTGTCTCTGGAAATGGAAAAAATACAAAGCAATGTCGAAATAAGTCAAAAATTTATTATCATAATTCGCGAATTCATTTATGAAATCTGAATTAGTGTGGTATAACATGATTTTTAAAGAAAAAATTTTAATTTTTCGATTAAAGGTTTGAGAGCAGTTCGGGTATGTGGGAATTTCTTTGCTGGAGTGATATCCGGTGATCCTCGGGTTGGTAGAGTTTAGGATCTCGTCTGGTGATGGAGGGATGAGTATAGATGCTCAAAAAAATATGGCGGTGGTGGGAAGTTAATCAGGGAGGAGGCGGCGAGGTTTCATTTTTTTAACCTAATTTAAGTAGGCTCCGGAAATTTCATCACCGCGATACATCTACTGGATCGAGCGCCACCAGATTCAGGGGGATGGATGTAGACGTGTTGACGAGGTCATGGACGAAGGACTGGTGTTCCGGTGGTCGGAGTTTCGTGAACGACGGCATGACAGGTTTGAGGTGGTTGAACCAGACTTCTGCCCCAGGTTCAAATTTTTGTCTTGAATTAAATTTTCGAGTTGACGTGGGTTTCTGGGGATCGGGGGTTGATGTATAGGCGGTTGCAGATGTGAGAAGACCACCATAGATGGTTGGAGGTGATCGAAGGCATGTGTACTCGAGTTTTTTTTCTCGAGTTACTCCGAGTTTTACTCGTAGCTTTGTGATTTTTGCTCGAAGCAGTTGGTGGGTTCGCTCGAAGTCCAGTTGGCGTTGGCTCGAAGTACTTTGCTTGAGCTCGAAGTCACCTGGCATATGTCTCGGGTAGTTTAAATTTCAGGTTTTAAAACCTGTAAGCTTCAAATTTTGTTTAGCTGGGTTGTAAAAATGTGAAGCAGATAGTAAACTAAGTTCGAAACAAAATTTAATTAGGATCAAATGAAGTTTGAATCTCAATTTTAAATATCATAAAGTTCTAAAAATTTAAATTATATAACCACTTTAAAAAGGGGTTAAATAGTTTGAATTTAAAAGTAAAGCTTTAAATAAACTAGAGATTTAAACCTAAGTTTAAATCTGCTTCAAATATAAATTTGAATCTTAATTTTGAACTAAAAGAAGTTTTTAAATTTAAATTGTTTTAAACAGTTTGAACAATAAAGTGAATTTTTAAATTGACTTGAATTTAAAATGAAATTGGGTTTTAAATTCTTTTAAGCTTCCATATTAAGATAAATATTCTTTAACTTATGGAATTAAAAGAGTTTTGAAATTGTCTGAACCTTGTTAAAGTTAAATTGTTTTCATTTTAAATCTTAAATTTAAAATGAAATTTTGAAAGTAAAATTTAAAAGTAAATTGTTCTTAAATACCTTGTTAATAGAAGTTTGGTCATTAATAAGAAAATTTGTTTTATCTTTAAATAATTGAAGATTCAATAATTTGTAATTATTAAGTTAGTTAAAAGGGATAATTAATGATTTGGATTAATTTAGTAATTAAAGGTTTAAATTTGTTAATTAAGGCTCAAGATAATTAATTTAGGATAAATTAGTTAATAATTAAGGATCATTAATTAAATAGGGTTTTAATATTCAAATTAATGATTAGTAATTAATTAACTAAATAATTAAGGATTGATTAAGTTATAGTTAACACTTAGTTAATTAAATAATATTGGATTAATTAATGAGTTATTAAAGATAAAATTAATTTGTAATTAATAATGATGAATCTTAGTTAATTACTTTAGAAAAGTAATTAAAGAATTGTTAATAGTTAATGAAGGTCATTAACTAAGGATTTCTAATAATTGATTGATATGATAAATTTTAATAAGTAATTATATTAATTAATTTAAAGATAATCAATTTTAGATTGTTTAAGTTAATTAATTAAGTTTAACTAATTTAAATAGCCATTTGAGGGTGTGATAAGTATAATTACTTAGGAAAGTAATTAATGATAATTACTGGATGTAATTAACTGAGGATGATTAATAGTGAAAGTAATTTGAGTATAATTACTTTGTATAATTAATCAAGGGATTAATTAGAGAAATTGATTAAGGGATAATTAATTTATTTTGGTGAAGTAATTAAGGGTAGTTAATTACTGAATGGGGTTACTCAAGGGTGATTCACAATCCGGTTTAACTGAAGATTAATTACTTAATGTAATTAATTTAAATAGAAAATATAATTAGAGATTAATTGTTATAATTAATGATGTAATGGATTTATTTGGAAATAATTAATAAATGAATTGATTTATTAATACAATGAATTAAGAAGTAATGTAATTAATTTTAGTAATTTAAAGGTTAACTTCTATATTTGGTTAAAGGAGATTAATTTATGAAAATGTTTAAAGGATAATTACTTAAATATAATTAAAAGTTAATTAATCAAGGGTGATAAATTGAAATGAATAATTATTGAATGATTTATTAACTGATTGATAATTAATTAATAATGATATAAGCAAGTTTAATAATGGTTAAGGAATTAATTTAATTTACTTTAAATTAATTAGAGATGTAAGTAATTAATTTAATTCATTTTAAATTAATTATAGCTGATGTCATTGCTTATGTATGGATGGATGATATTGTTTACCTTGTATGGTTTGATATCTCAGATATGAGATAAGTGATGTTATGTGATGTGGATGTTTTGATTTAGAATATGATGATAATATGGATTATCTGTTTGTGGTGATAATATGAATTATCTATTGATGACGATAATGTTGATTATTTATTGTGATATTGTGAATTATCTATCTGTGTGTATATAGATAATTGAACTAAACTGTTTTAAACTTTAAAACAACTTGGCCTTAAAAGACACGTTTTGGATTTCGATGAGACCGAGATCGGGTTTCCATATTTGGACATCCGAAAACTACATCGATCCAAATTAACGATAGGTCGTGAATCTGAAGTGAAGATGAAGATTCTGAATGCAAGGGTTATCGTCGTTAACTCTGAGGGTGATTCCAAAATGAGTGTAACGAGATAATGCCTTCGGTTTCGTTCGAACCTGGAACGAACTTGTATGGATTGAATGCTTTCAGAACATCGTCAGGTGGGCGATGAGCATTCTAAGAGATGTGTTCCCTAAAGGTAATCGTAGCCTCAAGCCTCATCAACCGGGAATGGCTAAAACAGGGGAGGTGCAGCAAGGTTAGGTGGGTCATGCCCAAGCAGGACAAGGTTTTCCCCTGTCTAGATGTCCCTTTTTATTTTGGCTGTGTGGACAGTTGTGAACTCCAACTGTCGGGGTTGTCTTGTTTGGGACTGTTCAGTAAGGAATGGTTCCGGCCTTGTGTTGTAGGGGGTCGGGAGTGATCCTCGGTACGTTGATCTAGGCCACGTACTGTGACGGGCGGTACCCCAGTAGCCCTGCCATTGTATGGAATCTAAAATCCAATAAGTGCCATCGGATTTGATTGTATTACCCACTTTTGTGGCTAGTAGCTGGAATTTAATGAATGTAACAATTTCGGCTATTTTCTATTTACTTGAAAACCCTAGACCTATTATAATATCACTGAATTTCCTATCAAATGTTTTGGTTAGCGTAAGGTAAAAACTTACCCAAGTTTTTTTGTGGGGGGGTCTTACGTGATACCCTTTGTTTCAAAAATATTTTCAAAGTTAAGCAACTTTAACCTGTTACTCATACCAGACCCATGTCTGACTCGGAGTTTATTTCTGTTTTTCCTAAACTCTCGGGTACTCAAATTTTTACGAGTAGCCAAGAGATTCAGGTTAGCTTTGACGAATTCTGGAGGAGAAATGGAGCAGGAGGCTTCTACGTTGTAGATATATATATATATATATATATATATAGTGTTCCGCTGTGTTGGTATCTCTGTGTTGTATTGTGTACGGAGTTGTATAACTAGACAGGTGTTTATAACTGTCTAGTATGTGATGTATTACCTGTGTAACTCTGATGGATGTTGTATATTATGTAAATAATTATGTGATTAATGTAATTTATCCATTTCGCTGTGAGATTCTGATGATGTTGTTCTTTCTTCTCTGTCTTTTCTATTTTCGCATCCCTTTCTTTCTTCAAGATGAAACGGATTTCTGAGGTCAGAAATCCTGGTCGTCACAGTTGGTTAACCCGAAAGGCATAACCAACCACTCATAGAAACAATTAGGTCCCCTAAATGCAGTTAAGGGAACACTGTCCTTAGCTACCCTTAACTGATGGAAACCTGATGCTAAATCCAACTGAGAAAAGACTGAAGCTCCATGCAGCTGGTCGAAGAGATCATCAATACGAGGAAGAGGATACTTATTTTGAATGGTCACTTTGTTCAATTCTCGATAGTCTACACAGAACCTTAGCGACCCATCCGACTTGGTGACAAATACTGTAGCAGAGCCCCAACAAGAAAAACTGGGCCTAATTAATCCCTTCTCCAATAGATCTTGAGTTTGCTTCACTAGTTCCTCCCTCTCCCTAGGAGCCATCCTCCTACTAGGTTGAATTACGGGTACTGCTCCTGGAACCAAATCTATACGAAACTCTATTTCTCGGTGCGGAGGCAAACACTTAACTTCCTCGAATACGTCCGAGAAATCTTGGACTACTTCAATATCTTCAACCTTTTCTTGAGAAGTCTCAACTCCATGTAAAAGACTACTCAAGTGTATTCCAGACTTATCACACATTACTCTGGCAATCCTTCCCAGATCAGTTTCCAACGAAACTGTTCTCTCATCATAACTTAAGACAACCTTATATTTATCAAGCTAATCCATCCCTAATATAAGGTCAAAACTCTTAAAATCCAATACATAAGGGTCACAGGAAAAACTGTGGGATAGATAGGAGATTTTCAAAACCTTAAAGATCCTATCTAATTTGGTTACCCCTCCTATAGGATTAGATACACAAATGGGATTGTCTATGGTACTAGGGGTAAGAAAGAAATTTTCTACAGATTCCAGAGAAATAAAACTCTAAGAAGCACCAGAATCAAACAAAACTTTAATATACTTGCCATCTAAAAGTAAGGTACCTTCCAATACTCCTTTGCCCTTAGACGAGGTTGATGGTGCACCTTCCAAAGAAAATACTTTATTCTGCTGGACTTCATGAAGGAGCGGGCAATCTTTAATCATATGTCCCGGTTGATGGTAGTTGAAGCAAAGAGACTTCTGAACTAAAGCTAAACCTGGTCCACTATAATGCTGCCGCTGCTGCTGTTGCTGAGACCCTTTTCTGGGACACTTATTCGCGAGGTGATCTTCTTTGCTGACAAATATAGCATTTGCGTGGTCCATTTTTGTTTCCAGACTTCTTCTTATTTTGCCTCTTCCAATTGGGATTGAATTTTCTTTTATTTGGGCTAGAAGAATTTCCTCTCGATGCAGTAACTCGTGCCACTGATCTTTTATTCATCAAGTCCTTATATCTTAACGCCATATCAATTAGCTCCACAAAAGACCCTTTCAAGTGTGCTGTTAGTATTTCATGAAACTCTGGCCTCAATCCTTGTACAAACATCTCATTCTTTTTAAGAAGGGTGTCTATAAGCCCTGGGCCATAGCAAGATAACTCGTTGAATTTAGTCTCGTATTCTGTTATAGTCATGTTTCCTTATTTTAGATTCAGAAATTCCCTGATAAAGATGAGTTCTCCCTGCAGTAGGTATGAACTTCTCCTCAAACAATTCCTTAAACTCTTTCCAAGACATATCGTCCTCCGAGACATTCGCTGTCACTGCATCCCACCAGGCTGCAGCACCACATTGTAATTGCCATGAAGCCATTACCCTCTTCTGCTCATCCGACAATTTCATGCTCTTAAAGATTTTCTCACACGAGCGAAGCTATGCTTGGACCTCTATTATAGTTTCTGACCCTTGGAATGGTCTTCCTCCAAGATTAATGAAGTCCTTGCATAATGCAGCAAAACTGACTGGAGACGGTACTGGATTAACAGCCTCATTATCAGTCTGTTCTCTCCTATTTTTGGTTGATGTAGTTCCTACAACCCTTCCCCTTTTGCTTCTTGAACTCATTCTGGCTACCTGGACAGGTAACCCAACCAATTTTAGATAGGGATATAGTTATATAAGAAAATTACAAATACGCACTCTCAGGATAGATACAACTCCAGAGCCTAGGTGTTTCTCAACCTATGCTCTGATACCAAATGTGACGACCCGTCTTTCATTCCATAGAAAGACGTATCATCAATAAGAAAAGAAAGAGATAGAGATAGAAAAGATAGAAAGAAAAGAAAAACAATCATCAGAATCTCACAGCGGAAACGGAACAAAATATAATATTACACATATCCATTACATAGTTTTACATATCAGAGTACACAAAATAATACGACTTCATTACATCTGACATTTATAAGAGTTTGCCAATCCATACAACCCAAAACACAACATCAAAATGTCACTACAGCGGATAGAGATAGATAAGTACGTCTGGACTCCAGCTCCAGCTCGCAATAACATTTTCCATTCCCGACCTAATCACTTGGCTACTCATAAAAAATTTGAATACCTAAGAGTTTATGAAAAACAAAATAAACTCCGGGTCAGACATGGGTCTGGTGTGAGTAAACAAGTTAAAGTTGTTTAACTTTAAAATCATTTGAAAACAAAAGATATCACGTAAGACTCCCCACAAATAAACACGGGTAAGTTTTTACCTTACACTAACCAAAACATTTGATAGGAAATCCAGTGATATTATAATAGGGTCTAGGGTTTTCAAGTAAATAGAAAATAGCCGAAATCGTTACATCTATTAAATTCCATCTACTAGCCATGAAAGTGGGTAATACAATCAAAACCGTAGGGTCTCGTAGGAAAAGTGGGTTTCCATCAATGGCAGGGCTACTGGGGTACCGCCCATCACAGTACGGGGCCTAGATCACCGTACCGAGGACCACTCCCGATCCTCTGCAACACAAGGCCGGAACCATCCCTTACTGGACAGCTCCGAACAAGACAACCCCGTAGTTGTGGGCAACAACCGTCCACACAGCGAAATAATAAGGGACTTCTAGACAGGGGAAAATCTCGTCCTACTTGGGCATGACCCACTTAGCCTTGCTGCACCTCCCCTGCTTTAGCCATTCCTTGTTGATGAGGCTTGAGGCTACGATTACCTTTATAGGACACATTTTCTTAGAATGCTCATCATCCACTTGACGATGTGCTGAAAGCATTCAATCCATACAAGTTCGTTACGGGTTCGAACGAAACCGAAGGCATTATTTCGTTACACTCATTTTGGAATCACCCTCAGAGTTAACGGTAATAACCCTTGCACTCTAAAACTCCATCTCGATCTTCACTTGAGAAGTCATGACCTAACGTTTAACTTGGTTCGATGTGGTTTTCGGAAAATCAAATTTGATTCCCGATCCCGGTCTCATCGAAATCCAAACGTGTCTTAAAGGCTAAGTTGTTTAAAGATTTAAACAATTCAATTCAAATTAAACATTGAATTCACACAGCATTATCCATAGAAAATAACAATCATCCCATACAGATATTTACAAAATCTCATAACAGAATATCTTAGACTATCATCCAACAGATGTCAACCAAATTCAGATATTCAATTCACAATAATCACCCATAAGCAAGCATATCTCTAATTCATATTATAATTAATTTAATTAATTCAAATTAAATTAATTACTTAAGAATTAATAACTTTACCTTGCTTAACCAATCATTAATTAATTAATCACAATCATTTAATTAATTAATCACTTATTAATTATCCTCATTATCAATTAATTAATCTTTAATTAATTAATAGTCCTTTAATTATTAATTAATAACTCCAATTATTTATTATTAAAACTTGATTAAAAATTAATCATTCCTTAATTGATTATTAATTAACCCTTATTTAACAATTAATTAATCTTAATTAATTGCTTAATTAATTACAAATTACAGATTAATTAATCTTAATTACTTAATTAATTATAATTGACTAACCTTAGTCATTTAATTAATTAAGTCTTAACCACTAATTAATTAACTATTAATTATAAATTAATTGTAACAACCCGATATTTTCAGTCATTCGCATCCGCACATGTCGGACTTGAATTGCTCAAAATACCGCGTTGTAAATTAATTGGAGCAAATGAAATACAATCACAGAATCACAGACACAGAAATATCAGAATAACTCGCAGCGGAAATAAAAAATACCATAGTAGTTCATGAAGCTACTATAACAAACTCTCAAAACATAATACATAATATTAGTCTGAAACATATACAATAGAAATCTCAAATACATAGAAGTTTATAAATACCAGAGCTGAAATAGAACAACGAAAACTGAAAGGAAATAGATAACTAAACAAGCAGAATCTCCAGCGATTCCTAGCTCCAGAAAAGAAATCCAAAGCTAAGCTGTAAATAATCAGGCTGACCCGAGCGTAAATTAAAATACAAAATACTCGAGTCAGGACAATATATACTTATATAATGTAAACCAACTCAAGTGAACTGTAGTAGAAATGCACAATAACTTAAAGGATGCTTGGGATCGCCCATCCTTTAAGAATCAGTTAAACTATAAATTAATACATCCCGTGGTTAAAATTTCAAAATAGTATTTTATACTTCAAAATAAAATATCATTTCAAAATTCAATATCATTCAAAATCCATTTCATAATATCAAAATATAATATCTTCCAAACCACTTTTATTTTTATTTAATTTAAATACCACTACAAAACACATTTCAAAATAGTTTATATTTCGAAACAAATTACTTCCTTTCAAATCATAAAATGAAGTTATTATATTTAATAATTAAATTATTAAATTTCCAAAATTTTAAATCTTTCCAAAGTTCGTTCATTCCCTAAAATTTATCAAACAGTGAAAATTCACCTTTTCGCAGCATTTAGACAATGCTACGGAAAGTTACTTTTAAAACAATTCAATTTAACAAAAGACAGCATTTAAATGCTATAATAGGGTTACTTTACTTCAAATAAAACCTTACTTAAATTCAACAATTATAGCCCTTACTTAAATTTAGCCATTTAGTTCATTTCTATCAACTACAGCATTTACAAATGCCGTAGTATCATTTACATTAGAAAATTATAGCATTTCAAAATTGCTATTTATTAAATTCCAAATATTCAATATAATTTCACAGGCAATTAAATTTTTATTTAATTCATTTTTAACTTATAATTATACATTTTCACTTTTGAAACAATCATTTAAATACCCTTATATTCATGATTTTATAAGTTCAATTTCCATTCAAAATCAAATTTAATAATAATTTACTTATAAAAATTCCAACATTAAATTTTAAATTCATTAAATTAAATTTAACTTAACACTTAAGTTTAAATTTTCAAATATAACTCTATTTCATTTTTATTTACTTAACTTAAAATTCACTTTTAAGCCAAATTCACAAATTTCCAATTTTAATTATATTTCAAAATTTCAACTTAAATATTCATTCATTTCACATTTAACTTTATTAAAAATCATTAATATATTATAAAATCATTTTAAATTCTTTTAAATTCAAAATATCATAAATTTATCATATTTTCATATTTAATTTGAATTCCATTTATCACCAAATTATAATTTCCAAAATAACTTACATTTCAGATTTTCTAATTTTACCATTTATTTATTTCGCTTATAAAATTTTAGAAAATCAATAATGCTTTACAAAAATCATTTTTTATCAAATTTACATCAAAATATTATAATATTTACATTTCTAAAATATTTTAAAATTTTAGAAAAACATATTTTAACAACGGGTCTGTATTTCATTTTCTAGCCTAGGTAAAGTGATACGAGTATATACCATTTCAACCCGTAATTTACAAAGAACACCCGGGTTTGATCTTTTCAAACCCGCAATCCCAACTGAATGAAAATAATTAAAAATCATTCAGGCCTATCATTTCAGCCCATAATGATTTTCTCCTATTCTAAAGTCCGTTCGGGTATGTATCATTTCAACCCATAGTGATTCTAATCAAAAGGGAACTTGCAGTGTGATAAACTGATAAAAATGACAGAACAACATAATATAATAGTAACAGATGTTATAAAGGTGTATAAGAATGGGTGAATATCATATAATCATAATATAGCAGGTGTAACATGATAATGCATTTTACAGATTCAAAAGGGGTCAATTTACTAGTTATATATGTACATATTGTCTGGTGAGAATAACTCACTGTTTTGAGCTGGAGACACAACGACGAATGCACGAATGAGATCCAAACAAGCACGATAACACGACACAAAGATGAGTGGAAGAGCCAAAGATTAATTCTCCTTGGATACATGAGACAAAACAAATAAATATAACATAAGTTTTCAACCCAAATTCAATTAAACAAAGCTAGAAATGAATACACAAAACATCACCGAAGTTTTTGCACTTGGTTTCTACCACCTATGCTTCAACTCCAGATCTGAAATGGCACGGCTAAAGGCATGGTTTGGATCTAGTTTGGGTTCTTAAAGGTCGGCCTAGCATGGAAAAATGATGGAGCAAAGATATATGAGCATGAACTAACACTACAAGGCAAATATCATGGATTCCTATGCACTAGAGGGCTCGGCCAAGGTCAAGGAGGGCACGGCCAGGTCTGTAGTGGGCTTGAGGATGATGTGGCAGTGGGCTCAGGTCAGGAATTTGCTGGTGGTGGTGGTGTATGGTCGGCCAACGTGATGGAGGAGGTGATGGAAGCAAGGTGAGTTCGGTTATGGACATATATGTGGAGTTTGCTCATTTTTGTGTGGATCTACTTCATCATGGTGCACGGCTATGGCAAGGGGATGGGCTGGATATGGGGGGTGACCAGATGTGGTGGTGGTGGAGGCGGCTTAGGTGATGGAGGAGGGCTGGAGCTGAGCATAGAAGGTTGAAGAAAGATAGAGCAAAACAACGAAAAAAGAAGAAAACAATGAAAAAGAGAACAGAATTTTTTACCAAACTTTTTGCTCAGGTTGATGGCCGATTTTTTTTTTGAGTTGAGAAACTAATTTGTGCATGAAAATGAAGTTGGATGCAGCTGAAGAATGATAGGGGAGGGCCAAAAAGAATTGAATGCAAGAAGGTTAGGAAAAACGAAGAGACGGGAAAACAAAAGGTCTTAAGCAACTAAAGGGACATAAACATTTCAAATTTCCTTTTATTTATTTATATAAGTTTAAATTTCTAAGAATAATAATAATTTCAGTAAAATTTCGAAAATGCAACAAAATATAAAAATATAAATAAATAATAATAATTATATAAGGTAAAATAAGAAAATAGCTCAAAAAAAACAAACTAGTCTAGAAAAATGAAAAATAAACAGAATGAACTTTGGAAAAATTTATATGAACTTGTAAAAATATTTATAACAAAGATAATAACAAAAAATAAAAATGCATTGACAAAAATATATATAAATTTTAATTAAATATAATTTAAATGAAGAAAATAGCAGGAAAAAAAATAGAAAACAACCTTTAAAAATAGGAAATAAATACAGTAAACTTTGGAAAAGTTTTATTACCACCTCAAAAATATTAAAAGACAAAAATATACATAAAATAACATAATGACACATTTTAAAATAAAATATGACAAAGAAAATATAATTTATATAATTTAAAATAGACAACATTGCTAAATAAAATAGATTGTATTCAATATTGAAATATACATAACTTTCACAATTTAAATCTGTTTTCAACGAAACGAAAAGCAGTATTCAAGTTATTAAATCTAATTTCATAATAAAAGATAAAATTTAAGAATTTAAATATTTAGATTTGAAATTTAAAAAATAATCAAAGTATGACCAGTTTGACCAGAAATCCACTTTTCAGTAAAATATTGAATTTATACCAGTTGGAATTATAATTCACATAATAATCAAAGTTTATATTTAAAAATGAAATGTTTGAAATGAAACAAGTTTAAAATAAATTTAAAAATGAAATAAAGTCAAAATTAAAATATACATAAAAATCTAGGGTTGTTACACTCTCCCCCACTCAAATCTTTTCGTCCACGAAAAGGAAGGAAGCGAAGAAACAACTAGAAAGAGAAATAGGTTGGAAGACATTCGAAAGAAGGTAGGGAGAAAGTAGCTAGGAGGGAAAGCAGGTTGAAAGATAAGGATGGACCATTATTTAAACCATTATACATTTCAATTTAATTTTTTTTATAGCATGATGAATAGTCATTTGATTCAAATCTGATGGTTCAAAGTAAACAATTTTTAAACATTTTAAAATCTTTAGAAGGGAAAATAACTGATCAAAATATTCTTTATATTGTACTTTATCAAGATACTTTTATCAAAATACTTTTATAACTCGATGTCTTACAAGTTTACTTTCGTTCCTGCAAACTCTGGCTATGCGTTGATCAGGCGCAAAGCTAGAATTCTCCAAGTATTTGGTAGACTTTTTTCAACACCCAGTGAAAATAATGAAAACACTTTTAAAAACAGATATGGAAAGTACAATCCAAACAAATCAACCAAACTGAAACAGTTATCTAACCATGGATCGCAGATACACAATGGTTACGCCTGGATCCCCCAGGAAACAATCCGTATCCGTAAGCTTTCTCAGCCCTGCGAGTTACGCCATGATGACGAGTAGAATGCAAGATACACAATGGTTACGCCTGGATCCCCCAAGAAACAATCCGTACCCCCAAGCCAGCTCAGCCAGGCATTTGCGCTACTAATGCGACCTACATAGAGTGCAGGATACACAATGGTTACGCCTGGATCCCCCATGAAACAATCCGTACCCCTAGGCCAGCTCAGCCAGGCAGTTGTGCTATGCAGTCGCGATTATAAGACCATGGAGATCGCCATGGAATTCGATGGACACTCGAGTATCATATCCGGAAAACCCAAATCAAAAAGAGAGAATAATATCGATAGAATGAATCCACGGTGTGTCCACAAAGCGGATATCAAGCAGAAGGCACTTTCCATATCTTTACTTCGAAAATATGTATCATATAGTACCTTTCAAAATCACTTTCAAATATCATACTTATATAAAGTCCATTATATATAAGATTTCATTTCAAATCAAATACTTTCCAAAGTAATAGTATACCAAATCACACTTATATAAATTTTGATTACATAAGATTTCATTTTTCAAAATTGAGTACCTTTTCAAATCAACAGTTTTCAAATCAATAGTTTTCAAATCAACTGCATGCTTACACAAATTAATTTTTTATATCAGTTCGATAACTCCCAAATCAAAGTATTTAAATAAACAAGGTTCTCAATTTCAAACCATTTCAATATCAATTCAGCTTCAAAATCATATATGATTTCACCAAATCATTTCTTCCAAATTACATAAATTTAGTTTCAAAGTTTCTTAAACAATAGATTTAGAAATAATCCAAATTTCCAAATCAACAAAATTTAGGTCAAATAAATTCATTTCCATTTCAAACATGTATTCACTTCAAAAATCATAATACTTTCAAAGTTATAAATCTTTCGAAACCAAATACTTGAAACCATTTCACTTTGAAAATCATAACATTTTGAAATCATACATTTGAAATCATAAAACATGCCCTTAATTCTTTACATTTCAAAATTTTATTCAACTAAACCAAAATGTAAAATTTCCAATTTTAATTCAATTCAAACCATCGGTTTCAATTTAGTTTTCCAACAAAACCATTTCAAATATTATCAAATTTCAAATATAGATTTGATTTACAAAATAAACTATTAAATCTTAAATATGTTCAAGGCTTAAATATACCATATTTCAAAACTAAATTTTATAATTTCATACATCTCAAATTTTACTTCATTATTACTTACATATGTCATCATTTCGCAACATTACATTCGATCGCTCGCTTGGTCATACAAGTTCACTTTTGAACTAGTATTGTCCATTCGACTTCCCTAATGTGGATTTCGATATGGTTTCTCGACTAGAAGCCATCAGTCTCCTTGCATAGCCATATACTATGATAGAGAATTCTAGAATCAAGCCCAAAATCCATATCAAATATTCGCCATCGAGACTCAAATGAAAAATCCTAACACGAATTGGTGTAATCCACCTCGAACTTGTGTACTCAAACTTGGATCAGATTAATTATGCGAACAAAACAGCATACATACAACTTATGTATCTATTCCAACTTGTTAAATAAATAGTTTGATAAAGATGTTACTAAGTTAAAACATTTAAAACCAAATTTTTCTCAAACATTTGAAGACTAACTTTTATCCAAAACATTTCAAACTAAATTTCATATTAGTATAATTCAAAATAGTCTTATTTATTTACTTAACAAAACAGTTTCAACTTATAAAAATCATATTATTTCATATTTGAAACATACAAACTAAATTTATATACTTTATCAAATACTCTATACTTTTCAAAATAACTTAGCTTTGAAAAGTTAACGTTGATTTGGAAGTGCTCGAACTTTCAAAATAGTCGAAGAAATCATATTTTCAATCCAAGAGTTGGAAATCAACACTAAATCAGTAAATCAATTTCAAAAGTTAGGTTTCAAAATCTGAAACTCGAGGACTGAACACCGGCTTACTTTAAATCTTTTCAAATATATATATATACAGATCTATCTTTCAAATCTCAAACCATACTTCGAAATCTGAAATCAAAATTGGTTTCACAAAATCACTCGCATAACAAAGCTACTAGAGTGGCCTCTCTCTCACTCAGAAACTCAAAAATCAATGTCGATGATGCATGCATTCATCACCAAAATTATTTTCCAGCGACATAAGTGAGTTCTGGACTTCAATTAACTTTGAAAAACTTCTTTGAAATTCCTTCGAAATCATTGAAATTCATTCAAACACAATTGAAACATTTCTTATTTGAAAAATATATATATATATATATATCTTTAAATCATATTATTATTATATATTTTCCAAAATCTTAAAACCGATTTCAAAACACCGGAATTCAATTCCTCGAAATTAAAATTCAAAACCCTTCAGTTATAAATCATTTTATATAAATTCAAATTTCTCATAAATTTTCAAAATTTCAAATCCTTTCGAAATTTCAAATTTTCATTTTTGAAAGGTATATAATCCTTATCGAAAACATTTCATTTTAATATATAAAAATATGGCCATCCTTAATAATTTCGATGTATGCACAATTTCAAAGCGAAATGGTGAGATTCACTCCGTTGTTGCCAACGGAACGACATGTTATTCATCATATCATTCATAAGAAAGGGGCACCGGGGATTCATCTATGTATTTCAAAGGAATTCAATAAGTAACATGCATATGGTTTCTCTTAAGGACATCTCTAAATAAAGTGGATAAGGGATGATAACCATATAATAAACTCATAAAGAAACATCAAATCATCATAATCTACCACAAGAACTCAATAAGAGTTAAAGGCAATCATAATCGAAATCACCATATAGCTTAATATAAATGTAGCTCATTTCATACTCAAGGCCGTATTCAAATAACAACATCACAAAAAGGTGAAATCGAACATAGAAAACTTCATAGAAAATTGCACGTGCTTTTCATCTTGACTAGTACTACTATTATTTGGTACCATACATCGTAATACTTGGGGTCATTAACATCTTAGCATCGTGATCATCTTGATTGAGTATAGTCGAATATCGTGATGACACCCAAATCATAAAATCCAAGCAAACATCATGATGATTGGAATCTAGAAATGACATCAAGAACATCGTAATGATTCCAATCTTAGACTCGGTTTGTTGTACTAATAACATCTTGAATGTGTCACAATATCTTGAATAGGAACTCAATGGGTGTTAATGTACGTCCCATACCATACATTCGCACCTATTGGTTTACTAATCGTCAGTCGATGCCACATTAGAAAACATTCATAAAAACCCAAATCAAACATACATCGCCTCGTCTCATTGGCGAGTGTAAAGTGCCCAACTCATCGTTTCTCATACTTCGATGAGTTTAAAGTGACATCAAAACTTGTCTCGTTTCATCGACAAGTAAAAGTCCATCTCAAACATCACAACCATCATCAATTCATCATAACAGCCCCGCCTCATGTCCTCGGCAGGTAAAAATATCAACATCTCTTAATATCTTATTTTTATATGCTGAAAATCATCCAAATAGGCTATAATATATTTAGAATAATTTTATAAAGAAAACAGGATTTTTAAACAATTTTTAGAGATTTTTAAATAAGTTATATAAGGAAAATCCGTTCATTAAATAGATTTTCTATTTATAAAATACCTAAAAAAATAATTGCTTAAAAGCCCTTTAAAATGTCTTTAAAACATTTATTTAATCAACCATAATTTATAAAGAATTTACATAAATTTATTCGAAATCAAAAATCAATTAAAACCACCGAATTTCTCAAATATCAGCATTTATCGATATTTAGATTGATACAGAATTTAAATAAAATTTAAATTCTTAAAATTTTCAAAACAAGCCAATCATGGTCGGATAAAAGATTTAAACAATCATCATCAACTAATGCATACAATATTCAGAATCATCGAAATATGTAGTGAAACGGTTAACGGAAGTACTATTAGAAGCAAAAGAAAATCAACCAAGAAATTGAGTTTTTGGCTGAATTTGGGCAGTCGTTTGGGTTATCAAAATAACATAGATTTCATCAATATTTTGCTGAATTATACGACCTCATGATGAAAATAACATATCCAAAATTTGGAGCAATTCGCTACAAAACGAAAGAGTTATGATTTTTCAAACATAGCTCTTTTCAGCAAGCATAAAAAAAATAAGATTTTTAGCTGTTTTGAAATAAGGATTATCTATTAAAAAATTGCTCATAATTTCATGAAAATTTTCATAAACATTGTGCAACTAATCTTCTGCAACATATCAAAAACTGAGACAAATTTGCTAAGAACTTTAAAAGATATGATTTTTCTAATATGACCTATTTTCGGCCAATACACAGAGGTCAGTTTTTGACCAATTTCAAGCAATAGTTTCCTATAGCAAAATAACTCAAAATTAATTGAAAATTTCCAGAAATGTAGAGTACCCCGACTACAACAACATATCAAAATGGAGATTAATTTGCTAAGAATTGAAAAAGATATGATTTTTCTAATATGACCTATTTTCGGCCAATACACAGAGGTCAGTTTTTGACCAATTTCAAGAAATATTTTCCTATTGCAAAATAACTCAAAATTAATTGAAAATTTCCAAAAATGCATAGTACCCCGACTAAAACAACATATCGAAAAATGAGATTAATTCGCTAAGAATTGGAAAAGATATGAATTTTCTAATATGACCTATTTTCGGCCAATACACAGAGGTCAGTTTTTGACCAATTTCAAGCAATAGTTTCCTATAGCAAAATAACTCAAAATTAATTGAAAATTTTCATAAACACTGCTCAGTCCAAGTACTAAAACATGTGAAAAATTTAGACTCAAATAATATAAATTGGAGAAGAAACGAATTTTTGAACATAGGGCTTTTTCAGCCAGCAAAACAGAAAACAAAGTAGATAAATAGAGCAATTCCATCAACAAATTGATAGCAAAGTTCGATTTTTTTTAGCTTGCTGTAAGAAACCCTTACCTTACTTATAGAATATTTTTGGCAAGATAAGGCAGTGATTTCGGAGAAATTTGTGATCTTTGGGGAGGATGGAAGCCCTAAGAACCTGAAGAAACATGAAAACAAACATGCAAGACAACAAAAGCAAATTATAAGCCAATTCACATCTCAAGTTCTCAGATTATGATGAAAACTATTTGGTACTGAAAAGAGATTACCTTTCTATTCTTAATTTAGATGATTTCTCTTTGAGATTTGCTGAAAATTGGGTGGAAATTTGATTTACTTTGAGGAAGCCATTATTTTCTTTTATTGTTTTTACTGTATGAATGTTTTAAGAAGAAGGAGATACAATTCACGTACGGCTCTTTTCTCACCAGAAGGATCTAGAGAATGGCTTTGGATCCCATCCAAACCCTCTAAAGCCCAAATGAATCATTAAGAGATAAAAACAAAGTTGTGTAAATATTTCCACTTAATTTAATACTATATGCATATAACAACTCATTTTCAAGCCAAATAAAATGCACACACTAATTTGTTTTGAAATAAAATAGTTATTGTCACAAAAAAGAAATCTATTTTAACAATAAAAATATAATTTTTAACAACAAATCTCCATTTTAAATAGTATTTTACAATTTGCACAATTTTAGTGTAAAAACACTATTTCTAAATTATAACCTGATCAAAATTATTCTCTTAGTCAATAAATTGTAATAAATCATTCTAACACTTTTAATACGACAATATAATATTTTCACACAAGATTTCATCTTTTATTTTAATAAAAAACATGTTTTCTTCATATTTTTCTCTCTTATATTCGATAAAAAGGATAATATTAGCAATAATTACCAATATTATCACATTGACTTAATTAAAATACAATAAATGACTAATTTCACTCCAATACCTCAAAATAAAGTTTTCAAAACTCTATTTCCATCAATTTGAATTTATTTTTATAATTAAATGTTGAAATACATCACTTGGTAAATTTATTAGCTCAAATTTTCCTAAATTCCAATATTTTCCATTTTATTTTACCAAAACACCAAACAATGAATTTTAAACCCAATATTTAACTCCATACGTATTGTTTACACAATTTAAACCAAAATTATTTCACCATTACATTTTATTTACCATATTAAATTATAACTATCATTATAATTTAATATCATCAGTAATCTCCAATACCAGGGTTGTTACAGACTCCCCCTCTTATAAAAATTGCGTCCTTGCAATTTCTAGAGGAAATCTGTATTCAACATAATTTATTTCATCATACAAAGGAATTTAGATAGATTGAATGAGAAATTCTTACCATCAAAGTGAGAAGATAAGAAACCAGGATACGATCGCTCGATGAATTCTATGGTTTCCCAAGTGCAGTCATTGGGATTATCGGACCATTGAATCTTCACGAGCGGGACACTTTTGTTCCGAAGACGTCTAGTCTTCGAAGCAAGTACCCTCAAAGGATGCCACACATAAGATAGATCAGGAGAGACTACCAACTTCTCTAAAGCACGAGAATCGGACATAGAATCTGAATCTCATAGACACTTCCTTAACTGAGAGACGTGGAATACGTCGTGAACTCCAGAAAACTGATCGGGAAGTGCTACACGATATGCAACAGGACCGATACGCTCTGTAATAGGAAATGGCTCAATATAGCGTGGTGCCAATTTCCCGGTCTGACTAAAGCGTACCACTCCTTTCAAAGGAGAAGCTCGAATAAAAACAAGGTCACCCAAGGAGAATTCAAGAGGCCTCCTACGGTTGTCTGCATAGGATTTCTAGCGACTCTGTGCCTCTTTCATTCTCTCACGAATAAGATGGATCTTTTCAGATGATTCCTGAATAGATTCAGGCCCTAAAATTAGCTTTGCCCCCGACTCAAGCCAACAAGATGGAGAACGACATGGCCTTCCATATAAGGCTTCAAAAGGAGCCATGCCGATAGAAGATTGGTAGCTATTATTGTAAGAAAACTCAACTAGAGGATGATGATCCTCCCAGCTACCACCAAAATCCAAGATACAAGCACGAAGTAAGTCTTCCAAAATACGGTTCACTCGTTCAGTCTGTCCATCAGACTGTGGGTGATAAGCTGTGCTAAGATTAAGCCTCGTGCCTAAAGCTTGCTGGAGACTCTGCCAAAAGTGACTCGTGAAAAGAGGATCACGATCACACACAATAGATGAAGGGATACCGTGCAATCACACGATCTCCTTAATATATAGCTTCAATAAAAGAGATGCCGTCCTATTCGACTTAATAGGAATAAAATGTGCGGACCTGGTGAGACGGTCCACAACAACCTAGATACTGCTATGGCCTGACCTCGAACGAGGTAAGCCATCAATGAAATCCACCGAAATTTGATCCCAATTCCACAACGGAACCTCTAAAGGCTGAAGAAGACCAGATGGCCGCTGATGCTCGGCCTTAATAAGCTGACAAGTTATGCAATTACCCACATAACTTGCGACATCACGCTTCATGCCTTCCCAATAATAAAGACGATGCATATCGGCATACATCTTGCTGCTGCCAGGATGAATAGTATACTTAGAACAATGACAATCATCAAGAATGTCACGCCTAAGTGATGAATCAGAAGGTACAACAATACGATCCTTCAAACGAAGTCAACCGTGAGAATCAATACTGAAATCCCTCTTCTCATCATCATGGGATTCAGATTCGCAAAGACGAATAAGGCGCAACGTCTCGGGATCACGCCGTTGAGCCTCGGAAATACGGTCTAAAAGAGAAGGTTGAGCTTCCATACTAAATAATAAGACAGGTGAATCGAAAGAAGAAGCTCGATTAGAAATATCACAATAAGATAAAGTTTCAAGAACATCCCATTCGGCTAACATCATAGAAACAACAGCCGAATGCTTGCGACTAAGCGCATCAGCCACACGATTACCCTTTCCCGGGGTATACTGAATATCAAAATCATATGAGGCCAGAAACTCAAGCCAACGCTGCTGCCTCATATTAAGATTCTTCTGAGAGAATAGATATTTTAAAGACTTATGGTCAGTAAAAAGAACGAAGTGCTCTCCTAAAAGGTAATGACGCCAAATCTACAAAGCGAAGACAATGGCTGCAAGCTCTAAATCATGAGTAGCGTACCGAACCTCATTCGGACGCAACTGCCTAGAAGCATAGGCCACAACACGATCTCTCTGCATCAAAACAGCACCGAGGCCACTATGACTGGCATCGGTATAAACGATAAGATCTTGGTTCCCTTCAGGAACCACAAGGACGGGAGCATTAGTGAGAAGCTCTTTCAGTTTCTTAAAAGAAGCCTCACACTTATCAGACCAAATGAATCGAAAACCTTTCCTCGTAAGGCTAGTCAGTGGGAGCACGATACGGGAAAATTCTTTGATGAAAAGGCGGTGATAACCAGCCAAACCCAGAAAACTACGAATCTCGTGAACATTCTCAGGCCTCTTCCAACTCTGAATAGCCTCGATCTTAGAAGGATCAACGGAAATACCTTCTGAAGATACTACATGGCCTAAGAACTTCACTTGCTTTTCCCAGAAGTGACACTTAGAAAGTTTTGCTTTGAGTTGATGCTTTCGGAGAGTACTCAAAACAATTCTAAGATGTCGAGCATGGTCCTCTTCGGACTTCGAATATACTAGAATGTCATCAATGAAAACAAGCACGAACTTATCGAGATATTCCCGGAATACTCGATTCATAAGATCGACAAAATAGGCAGGTGCGTTCGTCAATCCGAACGGCATGACGTGCCACTCATAAGAACCGTAGCGAGTGCGGAATGCAGTGAGAGGAATACTATCTTCTGCAACTCGAAGCTGATGAAAACCAGTGGCAAGGTCTAACTGTGAAAAAACCTTAGCACTACTTAATTGATCGAACATGTCGTCGATCCTCGGTAAAGGGTAACGATTCTTGATGGTTAACTCATTAAGCTTGCGATAGTCGACGCAAAGCCTAAGAGTCCCATCGGACTTCTTCACGAACACTACCGCGGCTCCCCATGGTCAAGAACTAGAACGAATGAAATGCTTAGCTTCAAGCTCGAGAAGTTGTTTTATTGAGTTCCTCATTCTCTTGTGTAGACATCCTCGTGGGAGGACGACTAGCTGGCTGCGCGCCGGGAATAAGATCGATACGGAACTCAATAGCTCTCTTAGGAGGTAAACTAGAAACAGGCTCGAATAAATCTGAAAAGTCGTAGACGATAGGAATACGGGATACATCGTCATCATCATCTCGAGAATCAAGAGAAAATAAAGAAGCCATGGAATCACAATCGGAATCACGAAGCAAAAGGGATAACTGATCAGAAGAATCAGGATGTCGAATAAACAAGACTCGCTCCAAACATAAAATCCTGGCCTCGTATCGAACTAGCCAGTCCACTTCCAATATCATATCAAATCCAAGAAAAGGAATAACGTGCAGATTCGCACGGAAAGAAAAGCCACAAATCAAAATCTCAATATCATCACAAAGCAAACTAAGAGTTGCATATCCTCCGATAGGATTCGCAATCCGTAAAGAAGTAAGCTTGCAAGAAACATCTAACTGCAAAGCATCAACGAGTTCTTTCGATACGAATGAGTGAGTTGCACCCGTATCGAAAAGCACTCGAATATAACGATGATGGAATAAAATAGAGCCCTCTAAAACAGAAGAGGAAGCACCTCTAGACTGAGCAGCACCTCCAGAGGTAGTAGCCACACCAAGATGACCCTGACGAGAACCCTTCTCCTTTTTGGGACAAGCTGACACTAAATGTCCTTCCTTCTTATAATATAGACAACGCTTAGGCCTGGGACACTCCCTCACTGGATGGTCAGGTGCACCACAATTGTAGCATGCAAAAGGCTTAGTTGAAGGAGTGGACTGAGACTGAGAAGAAGATCCCCTCTGCTTCTTCTTCTTACTGGGATGGAACGGCTTCGGCTTGCGGAAAAACTTCTTCTTATTCGGGTTCCCTCGAACATTACCCTCATCATCACTATCTTTCTCCTTCTCGACCGCTTCAAGCTGAAGGGCCGCATCCACAAGCTTTTCAAAGGTAAGCTCGAGGCGAAGCATGAGGGACTTCTTCAGATATTTCTTAATCTCGGAGACGAACTTAAGATTCTTCTTATAAGGGGTAGAGATGTGCTCGAGACCATACTTAGACAAGGCTTCAAAGGATGCAACATATTCTGAAACGGTCGACTTTCCTTGTTTGAAATCAAGGAAACGTCGAGCAAGAAGAGCCTTCTCGAATTCTGGAACAAACTTGAGTTCGAATCTCTCACGGAACTGATCGCACTCTAGAGTGGACTCATCAATCTCAGCAATAAGAAGATCATACCAATGTAAAGCTCGTTCCTGTAACATACTAGATGCTACAAGGAATCGGTGATGACTAGAGATCTCCATACGACTAAAGGTACGCTCACAAGAACTGAGCCATGCCTCAACCTCTAAAACAGTCTCGGTGCCTTTAAAGATCTTGCCACCAAGATGTGTGAAGTCGCTACACATGCATGCAAATGCAGATTTGCACGGAGGAGAAGAGTGAGCTGGAGCGGGGGGCTGAATGCTCCGAATAAGCTCAAGGATCTGGTCAGTAGACAAATATACGCCTTCAGGACGAGAACCGCTGGACGGTCCCGCCGTCGAAGAGCGTCCTCTACCTCTAAGCAACATAGCCGAAAGATAAGATAAGATAGGGTTATTCACAGGGTAAATAGATATATTGGCAATTCAAGTGCATAAGTTGAGGAATACTACGGAACATAATTAACATTCCTAGACATATTCCTTTCTTTCTACCCCAAAGGAATTAAAAAGGGACACGAATCAAAACAAGGATAGGGGCAAGGCAAGGTCAAGGTGAAACCGATCATAATTAAGGTATGATGTATATGGATGTATTATATCTGATGTATGGTATCTCATATGCTGTTCTGTATATATTACATTATATTCTGAAACAATGCTTTGATACCAAGCTGTGACGCCCCACCCCGAGACCTACATTAGTAAAGAGAATTACTAAGTAATCCTGTCTACTAATGCAGAGAATAGGGCTGGTTAAGGGCGACCATCATAGTAATATGTTAGTTAAGACCTAAGCATGTCAATTATGTCTTGATTTTTTTTCATTACCTCATAAGTGGTAGACACGCTTAGTCCCTAACTAATGCACACTATGGTGGATTCGGACCATTTCAAAAATAATGTAATATACATGCAGATAGAAAACATCAGTTACAGAATAGCAAACCCATATCAGAGTACATATATATAAATACATACATCACCATACATCTTCATAATAATACATCATATATAAGTAGCATGGACTACCGAATCACATATACACCCATCCCACAAAATAACATAAAATAAGACACATAAAAGCAGACGACTCAAAACAACATCCAAGCCAAAATGATAAGTCCAACAAGAGCGAACTAGCTGATCCAAGAAATGAAGCAATCCCAACTAACCTGCAACTCGGTCTGAACCGAGTGAAAAAAACACACGGGTCAGGCAAGCTAAACTTATCAGTAGTAAGGATCTCAATAACAAACGGAATGGTGAGATTCACTCCGTTGTTGCCAACGGAACGACATGTTATTCATCATATCGTTCATAAGAAAGGGGCATCGGGGATTCATCTATGTATTTCAAAGGAATTCAATAAGTAACATGCATATGGTTTCTCTTAAGGACATTTCTAAATAAAGTGGATAAGGAATGAGAACCATATAATAAACTCATAAAGAAACATCAAATCATCATAATCTACCATAAGAACTCAATAAGAGTTAAAGGCAATCATAATCGAAATCACCATATAGCTTAATATAAATGTAGCTCATTTCATACTCAAGGCCGTATTCAAATAACAACATCACAAAAAGGTGAAATCGAACATAGAAAACTTCATAGAAAATTACATGTGCTTTTCATCTTGACTAGTACTACTATTATTTGGTACCATACATCGTGATGACTTGGGGTCATTAACATCTTAGCATCGTGATCATCTTGATTGACTATAGTCGAATATCGTGATGACACCCAAATCATAAAATCCGAGCAAACATCATGATGATTGGAATCTAGAAATGACATCAAGAACATCTTAATGATTCCAATCTTATACTCGGTTTGTAGTACTAATAACATCTTGAATGTGTCACAACATCTCGAATAGGAACCCAATGGGTGTTAATGTACGTCCCATACCATACATTCGCACCTATTGGTTTACTAATCGTCAGTCGATGCCACATTAGAAAACATTCATAAAAACCCAAATCAAACATACATCACCTCGTCTCATTGGCGAGTATAAAGTACCCAACTCATCGTTTCTCATACTTCGATGAGTTTAAAGTGACATCAAAATTTGTCTCGTTTCATCGACAAGTAAAAGTCCATCTCAAACATCACAACCATCATCAATTCATCATAACAGCCCCGCCTCATGTCCTCAGCGGGTAAAAAAATCAACATCTCTTAATATCTTATTTTTATATGCTGAAAATCATCCAAATAGGCTATAATATATTTAGAATAATTTTATAAAGAAAACCGGATTTTTAAACAATTTTTAGAGATTTTTAAATAAGTTATATAAGGAAAATCCGTTCATTAAATAGATTTTCTATTTATAAAATACTTAAAAAAATAATTGCTTAAAAGCCCTTTAAAATGTCTTAAAAACATTTATTTAATCGACCATAATTTATAAAGAATTTACATAAATTTATTGGAAATCAAAAATCAATTAAAACCACCGAATTTCTCAAATATCGACATTTATCGATATTTAGATTGATACAGATTTTAAATAAAATTTAAATTCTTAAAATTTTCAAAACAAGCCAATCATGGTTGCATAAAAGATTTAAACAGTCATCATCAACTAATTCATACAATATTCAGAATCATCGAAATATGTAGTGAAACGGTTAACGGAAGTACTATTAGAAGCAAAAGAAAATCAACCAAGAAACTGAGTTTTTGGCTGACTTTGGACAGTCGTTTGGGTTATCAGAACAACCCATATTTTAGTCATATTTTGCTGCGTTATACGACCTAATGATGACAATAGCATATCCAAAATTTGGAGCAATTCGCTACAAAATGAAAGAGTTATGATTTTTCAAACATTGCTCTTTTCAGCAAGCATAAAAAAATAAGATTTTTAGCTGTTTTTAAATAAGGATTATCTATAAAATTTGCTCATAATTTCATGAAAATTTTCATAAACATTGTGCAACTAATCTTCTACAACATATCAAAAAACGAGACTAATTTGCTAAGAATTGAAAAAGATATAATTTTTCTAATATGACCTATTTTCGGCCAATACATAGAGGTCAGTTTTTGACCAATTTCAAGCAATAGTTTCCTATAGCAAAATAACTCAAAATTAATTGAAAATTTCAAGAAATGCAGAGTACCTCTACTACAACAACATATCAAAAATTGAGATTAATTTGCTTAGAAGTGAAAAAGATATGATTTTTATAATATGACCTATTTTCGGCCAATACACAGAGGTCAGTTTTTGACCAATTTCAAACAATATTTTCCTATTGCAAAATAACTCAAAATTAATTGAAAATTTTCATAAATGCATAGTACCCCAACTAAAACAACATATCAAAAACTGAGATTAATTTGCTAAGAATTGAAAAAGATATGATTTTTCTAATATGACCTATTTTCGGCCAATACACAGAGGTCAGTTTTTGACCAATTTCAAGCAATAGTTTCCTATAGCAAAATAATTCAAAATTAATTGAAAATTTCCAGAAACACTGCTCAATCCAAGTACTAAAACATGTGAAAAATTCAGACTCAAATAATGTAAATTGGAGAAGAAACGAATTTTTGAATATAGGGCTTTTTCAGCCAGCAAAACAGGAAACAAAGTAGATAAATAGAGCAATTCCATCAACAAATTGATAGCAAAGTTCGATTTTTTTTTTAGCTTGTTGTAAGAAACCCTTACCTTACTTATAGAATATTTTTGGCAAGATAAGGCAGTGATTTGGGAGAAATTTGTGATCTTTGGTGAGGAAGGAAGCCCTAAGAACCTGAAGAAACATGAAAACAAACATGCAAGACAACAAAAGCAAATTATAAGCCAATTCACATCTCAAGTTCTCAGATTATGATGAAAACTATTTGGTACTGGAAAGAGATTACCTGTATGTTCTTAATTTAGATGATTTCTCTTTGAGATTTTCTGAAAATTGGGTGGAAATTTGATTTACTTTGAGGAAGCCATTATTTTCTCTTATTGTTTTTACTGTATGAATGTTTTAAGAAGAAGGAGATACAATTCACGTACAGCTCTTTTCTCACCAAAAGGATCTAGAGAATGGGCTTTAGATCCCATCCAAACCCTCTAAAGCCCAAATTAATCATTAAGGGATAAAAACAAAGTTGTGTAAATATTTCCACTTAATTTAATACCATATGCATATAACAACTCATTTTCAAGCCAAATAAAATGCACACACTAATTTTTTTTGAAATAAAATAGTTATTATCACAAAATATGAAATCTATTTTAACAATAAAAATATAATTTTTAACAATAACTCTCCATTTTAAATAGTACTTTACAATTTGCACAATTTTAGTGTAAAAACACTATTTTTAAAATATAACCTGATCAAAATTATTCTCTTAGTCAAATAAATTGTAATAAATCATTCTAACACTTTTAATACGACAAAATAATATTTTCACACAAGATTTCATCTTTTATTTTAATAAAACACATGTTTTCTTCATATTTTTCTCCCTTATATTCGATAAAAAGGATAATATTAGCAATAATTACCAATATTATCACATTGACTTAATTAAAATACAATAAATGACTAATTTCACTCCAATACCTCAAAATAAAGTTTTCAAAACTTTATTTCCATCAATTTGAATTTATTTTTATAATTAAATGTTGAAAGACATCACTTGGTAAATTTATTAGCTCAAATTTTCCTAAATTCCAATATTTTCCATTTTATTTTACCAAAACACCAAACAATGAATTTTAAACCCAATATTTAACTCCATACGTATTGTTTACACAATTTAAACCAAATTTATTTCACCATTACATTCTATTTACCATATTAAATTATAACTATCATTATAATTTAATATCATCAGTAATCTCCAATACCAGGGTTGTTACATTTTTCTTGGGCAATTCAAATTTATCTTCTGAAATAAAAAATCCAATTTCCTTTTCCTTTATAACACCTGTATATCCTACTTAACAATAATATTCAATCACCGAATTCAAAATCATTTTATTCAAGCCATATGATGTATGTATATCATCTGTACCTAATATCAAATTCGATTGCTTACTCGATCACACAATCTCACTTCCGAACTAGTATCCTACCTGACTTCCTAATGCGGACTCAGATCCGGTTTCTTGATCAGAAACCATCATTCTCATTGCATAGCCTAAAAATATGATAGAGAATTTTCCAGATGCAACCAAACATCCATTCCAGGGTTCGCCGTCGAAAATAGAGTAAAAAATCCCAACTTGGATTTATATAATTATCTCGAAATTTTATGCTCGAATCTGGATCAAATCGCTATGCGAATAAAATAACGTACGTACATCTTATGTATTTATTCCAATTGGTTATTAGCCAAATCAATTTTCTTTTTATTCAAATTCATTTTGATTTTCATTCGCTATTCCAAATTTTCCATTTGAATTCAATTTACCTTTCAGTTTTAAATATTGAATTTTATTAACCATATCTCACCCCATCTTTACTTTCCTAGTTATTTTAATTAGTTCATCCACTAATTTGTTTTCAATCAAATTCAATTCCAAACCTGTGCAACCTACAGATTTAAATAAATCACTTCATTTCCAAATTTAATTTCAAATAATAGTTTATTTCCAAACTCTTACTTCTTATAGTTCTTTCGAACAAATTTTACCATTTTACCCTTTAAATTGATTCCCGTATTCAATTTCAATTTATTTGCTTACCCATTTAAATCAATTAGTTTACTTACTAATTTTGATTTCAATAATTTGTTTTATTTAGTCCAACTTGACTAAATTTCCATATCACATAATTCAAATTTAACTCCAATATCCAGTTTCCACTTTCATTTACTTTGTAAATCCATTTGTTCATTTAGGAATTTATTCCACACATAGTAAATCCTATTCCAATAGCCATTCATTAAGCTTATTTACTATTATCTTACTTGATTCAGTTACACTTTAATTTAATTCAAATTTTAACTTCTATAAGTTTGCCAACTTATTTTCATTCCAAGCAAATTTCCAAATTTAATAAATTATCAAAGCCCTTATGGTTCCATAAACATTTCCAATTTACTTCCAGAGTTTTAAACAATTTCTCAACATTTCAAAATCACCTTTGAAATCAACTATATCCAAAATCCTTTGCATTTCTAAGATCAAACTCAACCTTTGCAAACAATTCCAAAATAATTTGGCAGCAATTCCTCTCTTGGAAACTCGAAAATGAACA
Source organism: Allium cepa (assembly GCA_030765085.1). NCBI lineage: Eukaryota > Viridiplantae > Streptophyta > Magnoliopsida > Asparagales > Amaryllidaceae > Allium > Allium cepa. The sequence goes on along the minus strand of CM060937.1, from coordinate 325,403,736 downwards.
CCAATGATGTCGCGATCACCACCGGAGTTATTTTCCAGCGACCGAAAAGAGTTTAGTGCTTTTACTCCTTTAAAACATTTTCAAATATTTTTAGTTTCCAAATCCCACCAGATTCATGTCCAATTCAAAAATATTTCTGAAATAATATCAGCATTATTCCTCCAAAACCTTTGAAAACCATTTTCAAACCAAAGGAAATTATTTCAAATTTCAAATCCTTTCAATCCATATTCAAATATTACTCTGGAATTTCATTTCATTTCCAATTATAAACCATATTTATAATTCACTTTTACAAATCCCATTTTGTTATTTAAATTATTTCATTAACCTTTGGTTATGATTTCAGTTCCTATTTCAAAATTTCTTCATAACAATGATAATAGTTTAATATTATCATTCCCTAACAATCAAGCAACCATATATATACTATAATAATTTATAGAAAATTATTTCTTTTATATACAAAAATAATCTTGGTAAAATTACTTCATTTACTCCTTTTTTTAAAACAATACTGTGTCGGTTTATCTTGTTTAAGAGTATAGAAATCACAATCGATACAGTAGGCCAAACTGCACCGACCAGAATCTATAAACACTCAACCGATAAGTCAACACAATATAATTTTTTTATATTCACTAACAAATACACGCTCATATCTATTAATACACTCAAACTCATTCTAGAATACTACTGACTCTATCCTAATGAGTAATCCCCACCAGAGCCAAGGTTCTCACTTAACCTTCAGCTCTGATACCAAATTGTAATGACCCGATTTTTCGACGCTCGAAAATCGACATCAATACGTCCACTGTATCAAATGCCGAACAATTAGATACCGAAAAACCGAATCATTAGGGTTAAATAAGAAGAAGGTAGACGAAAAGATAGAAACAATATCAGAATCTCACAATTGCAATGGAAAAATATATAATAAATAAATGACTAATCTTTAAACAAAGAACTATATATGTTTATACATTACATCATCAGAGTCATATACAACACAACAGCGAAAAAGTAACATCATATACGTGATACGTCTCGCCATCTAGCTTGTCTCCTGTTCTCCACAGTATACTTTCCTGACTTAGCCCTAGAAACAACGATAGCCTGACTCTAGGCTGCCCATGTGGAAAATTAGGGGCACCCAGATTTTAGAAAAGGGAACAGTAAACTCCGAGTCGGTCATGAGACTGGTGTGAGATCTTAAAACAATTATTTGTACAAAAAGAAATAAAAAGAAACACGTTCATGCTTTTGGAAAATGAAACTACCATAAGGTCTTCCGGCACGCGCACAATGCAATCGCGCACTTGAGGAAGCTTTCTCCTTATAGTAGTAAAATATGCTTGATATGTGAAGATCCTTTTGATATTATTATTAGTGCATAGTGTGGAAAACATTTCAAAAGTATAATATTAATCTTAGCCAGCATACGTACCATTATAGTATGCCTACTATAGCTACCATGTTAAATAGCAGGTTCTATAACTAAAACCATATAGGGCTCGTATATGATTGTTTGGATTTTCAACAAATGGTCAAGGCTAAGGAACTTCCTTTATCCGAAAGGGTACGCCTTTGGAGGGACGCCCTGAGAACCTAATCGGATCTCTATAAATGCAAGGCCGGACTACCTCTGTAACTAAGTAACTAACTGTCACGAGTATGCCATCCCCCGGTCGTAACCGACCTTTACCCAAGGCGCCTCAATTCCAACAAACACTTAAGTAAATATCTAGGCTCCATACCAGAATACCATTTTTTATCCACACAAGTTAAATATCTGGGCTCCATACCAGTATACCACTTTTTATCTAGAAGGAAATACACATACCCCGAGGGGAGTGACCCCTATAACCTTGCTACATCCTTCATATTTCAACCATTTTCGGGGTGTGAGGTTCGATGAAGTCTCGTCCCACAAAGCTATGCTTTTCACAAAAGCTATGCTTCGATCAACCAATGATCAACACATAGCATGCCACGTTACCAAATTAGGAATATATCACTAGTAACCATCAACTACATAAGCTCTGAGCTCGTACGTCTCAGAGAAGGGTGTTAAGCTAAGAGAATAAATTCTCCGCCACCAAACAGAAATGTATTTGATAGAAACTAGCTTTATATCTCAAAGTGTAATGTCAGACATATATCTATACAAGTCCATCCTGGGTCTGAATGGAACTGAAGACACTTCGTCCAATTAAGGAAAGAAGTCCTTGCAAATAAGGAAATTCCCTAATCACATCCGGACTCCCCATCACATAAGATAATCTCTATACCGTAGCAACTCGGTGCAAAGACAATCAATAGGTAATCCTTTCATTTTCTAAAATACCGGTCTTCAACACCAACTTCAAATGCAAACCCATTTCATTGTATCATTATTCGGGATGGGTTTTATGACTTATTGTCCTCCTTCGGCTTATCCGAATAATAAATGCTTATTTTGAAAACAAGTGGATACATTCATATCTAAATTAAGTCACAACAAATTTCCATATTTGATCCTTTAAACAAAAGATTCATCATTAAGATTCGATGTGGTTTTCGGACAACAATTTGGAATCCGACCCCCGGTCACATCGAAATTTAAATGCTGCATTAAAGGACAATATTAATAGTGGATTATTTAACTATCAATAAACATCCATAAACAACCATCAGATTTAAATAATTTTTCCAAATAATTTTTTTATTTATAATATCTTCGCAAGATATATTTCCACACGTCAATCCTTTGAAAACAATTTTCAAATCACTTTCCCCTCATGGAATAAATTCCAAATATTATTTATTTCCACTGAAAATCTACCAAGTCCTAATACTTTAGGTTTAATAATTTAAATTATGTGTCCAAATATATATATATATATACACACACTTGGAAATACTTAAAATAAAAAAATATTCTAAACACTTATTTAAAATATTATTTAGGAAATTTTATACTAATATCTCATGTAAAACTTAAGCCCAAACTAATTTTAAAAAAAAAATTATTAGAGTATAATTATTTAAACAACCATCTTCTAAATCAAATACTAGTTAAATCTTTAGAATAATCACTTCTACAATTAACTTAATAAATATTTAATTTAAAATTTAAAAACAATTTAAGAAAATAATTTCTCCAAAAACATTATTTTTAAACCAACTTTAGAACTTTTAATTATACTTAAAAGCTAGTTGAAAACATACTCGGCTTTCCAAGGGAAATACACTTTCCATTCCAAAATAGTCCATTTAAATCAATTAATAAATCCTTCTTGATTTATCTCAAATTTGCATCCCAAATTCGTAAATTTTCTTTCCACTCTTTTAAAAATGAACCAATATTTATTTGAAAACAAATTACCCATTCCTTTATAAATTCCCATCGTGAATTTATATTTCCAAATATCCACTGATATCTTACTCCATTTTATAAATCCAGTTTATAAATTCCATAGTCTCATCCTTTATTCAAAGCACAGTTTCAAACATTAAATTAATTTCCAAATTGATTTCCTAAAATTTACTCCATTTAAAAATTACTCCTTTACTTATCCAAATTTATTTCAAAACCCATTAATCTAATATTCACACCTATATTTATGATTTAAATTACATTTAAATCAGAAAAAACAATTTTATACTTGATTTCAAAATTCTCCCTTTATTTCTCACAAACCATTTAAAATCCGAATTTTAAATAAATTCTTCAATCTTTAAACAATACTACTTAAGCTCTCAAAATCCATTTACTTTCATTTAAAAAAACCTTTATCCATGATTGGAATTTATTCAATAGGATTTCAAAAGTAATCTTTACCCTTTCCAAATTCCTTCTTAACATTTATCCGATTCTCTAAAATTATTTTACTTAAAATTCTCTACTTTAATTTCCTTCCAAAAATCCAATTTTTTATGTTTCCGGTATTTTAAAAATACCAGAATATATTCGGTCGAAACATAGCCTTCAATAATTCCAATTACCAGTATAATCACTCATAGATCATCAATAAATCATATCACAACATATGAAATAAATTTAAATATTTGAGGAATCCAGTTGGATCCCTCCAACCTATTTCCCTACACCATAGAGGTTAGCACAATATAAAATACCAATTCCACTTTGAGATGGAATATCGCGGTATATGGGGTCATCCGCTATTATGCGGGGCGCTTAGGATCTCATCCGCTATATAATGCGGAAAATCAATCACTCCAATATATATATATATATTATAATATCACATCCAAATAATCAATCAATAATTTAAATTCTAACTATTTAAATTAAATTAGATAATTTGATTGAGTGTGAAGATCTCACCTTTGCTTTTATTTTGCAAATCCGATCCAAACCGGCTTGTCTCTTCCCAATTCAGGACCTTGTATAAATGTTTATACGGCTTATCATTAATCGAACAATTAATTATCGTTTAATAAATTTATTTTAATTTTAATTTTAAATAATAATTTAATTTTAGACAAATAATTAAATTTTAAAATAATTTCCCTTTAAATCTTTTAGTAGCTAAAATAATTACATAAGTTAACTAAACAAATTAATTACTAAAATAAATTAATATATTGCATGTTGTTTCTATTTTCCATTTTTCAAACTGCATATATAAAAATATGCTATATGGGTTTTAAAAATCTTATCTTTATATAAAATCTTATCATATATATATATACTCCAAAATCTTATACGTATATACATATTTGCTCTTTTACATATAATTCCAAAATCTTAAATAATTACAAAAGTTCTTTATTGTAAATAATATACCTTTCTCCGTATATTTTATTAAAACAAAAATAAATTTGTAAAAGTTAAAAAGAAGGATGAGTACCTCTGGAAAACACTCAGGCAATCCCACCTCACTGTTTTCGCACACAAATCGAGACCACCGTGACTCGATCGAGCACATCACCACCGCAACCTCCGATACACAGCCGACACGATCGAATTACAAACAGCCACGTCGAAATCCTAGATCACTCGCGCCACCACCTCTTCGTCACCAGCCGTCGAGTCCGTCATCGCGACAAAGTTGCCCCTCCTCTTCCTGTCACCCTTCGAACCACACCTGAGCCACACTTCAATTTATTGTGCATGCGAACATGACCTCGAGCCACAAAATTAATCGCCTCGCCGCCGCCAATAATCAACTCGATTATGATTTGGGTCGAATAAATTTGGGAATTTTAAAAGAGGGGCGCGATTTATGTTTTGAATAGGAGAAAGCTTCGGCTATAAAATTTCATTTGATTTTATTTGCCGAGATAAATGTTCGACCATTTTCGTTTTGAAAGAAATCATTCTCTCCTATTTTTTTAGCTTGAAATTAAATGTAGCTCGGCTGTTTTCAACTTTATTTTTTTTAAAAAGAAAAACAAACATGTGTCAAAAAGAAATGCCAGGTGTTAGAAAGAGGAGAAACGTGTAATTTGTCTTGTGAAAATATTATTAAATACATACATACATACATACATACATATATATATATATATATATATTTAATTTAAATTCAAATCTCTCGATATCCGCAACTCGCAATCTCGATTCCCAATCGAGGTGTGCCGATAGGCGTTTGTGATGTTAAACCCTTATTCCAAACGCACTGGAAAAGGTTTCGAATCCTAATTCGATCGTATGGAGAAGATAACTTTTTGGACCAATTATTATATTAAATTTCCAATATAATTTTCAATGCGTTTACAAATGGTACGATCACACAACAACTCCAAACTCTACGAAAATTGAAATCCGATAATAATACACTATTATGGATCCAATGGAACTGGTTTCTTTAAATTCCGAGATTGTGCCTCGGAAGGCTATTTTTAAATATCGATTCAAACAATACATTTTCAAAACCGAACAAATCACTTTTAAACTCGATTTTAAAACTACTATTATCTTCGGTATTATAAATATAAATTTTCCATGCCTTAACAATATTTTTAACAAGCCTGGAATATCCAGATTCAACAATTTTCCCAATTTCCAATTATTAAATTTGACATTTTATTGCCAAATAAACAGATATTTTTGAAATTCAAGTTAAACCAACTTTCAAATATTTTAAATCAATCAAACATTCCAGGTCGTTACACTAGCCCCACCCACGTGTGAGACCATCAGTCCTAGACCTAAAAGGGAATGCTGCCGGCATGAGCCATTGTTATTATTTTTGATTATTAACTTAATCCAAGATCTAAGTTTGATAAAATAAGCCTCTTCTATTTCTTTCTTTTTAATTATAACACATGTGTTACAATTATACTTGCAATTATCGCTTTTATATTCTTTTCTTTCTTTTATAACCTATATGTTATAAATGTAATTGCAAGTGTCTCTTTTCTATTCTATTCTGTCTTCTTTTATTATGATACTAAATTTTCTTTAGTTCTCTTATAATATATAACAGTCTTAACTAGGGACTATGTCCAATTGTCATATGTTACTTTTCATAATAACTGTTTTACTTTGTACTATACTATTTGCGCAATAAATGGAGATCTAGTCACATTTTCTGTTGATTGTTTCTCATCAAATAATTAACTCGATTCTTTTCCTCAACTCTTTGCGTTATTCTTTTTTATTCTGGGAAGTAGTTCTATTCAATTTGGTTGACTACAAAAACTGTGCCAAAAATCCATTTCCATATTTTAATACTAAATATTGTTATAAACAACAATTCGTAACTGCAAGATAATTCTTTTATTTTTTCTTTAATTGTTGGGTAATGCAAAATACACTAATGTCTCTATTTTGCACTAATTCCATTTTTCTTGCTTTTATTCTTGCAATTACGTCTACCATTTTTCTTACAATATTAAACTATGGAAACGTATTCCCTTTTCTAAACCAGCCAACTAATCTATCACAAAATTCTAAATCAAGTTATTAGGTTTCCCCTTTTTATTTCATTCCCTAAGTTTTAACATAATTTATTGTAAATTTCTCACTTTTAGGCTTATGCCTTTCTCTATAATTTTTAAGCCTAATATTACATATATTATAAATAACATTTAAATATAAGTACACTTCTCTTATAAAATTTACAGTTTCAACATATCTAACTAGTACAACTAATTACTGAAATTAGTTCAAATGCTGAATTAAAATATTTAACGGGAATCTAACGATATTATATATTATCAACATAAAAGATATATAATTTAAATCCATTCACATGTCATCCTTTGCTTTAATCCATGGCCTTCCTGGATCCACTTCTAAGGCATCTAATATTTTTATTAAAATGATATTCTCCCTAGAAATATTTTCTATTTAGGGTTCATTCTCAAACAACAAACCCAATTGGGAGAAAATCCGATTGTGAGAAAATAGCCAGGACTATGATTCTATTTATAGTGAATCTTAGGGATCTCAGGCCATCGGATTTTACGATTGAATCTAGTGCAACCACATCACAGGCTTGCTACGAATCGTTGGATCTAGAAAACAACGCTCGAGATTGTGCGAAAATCAAATTATAAAACTTTGGTACGTCCCTGGACAATTGATCGCCCAGGGAAAAATGCGGGTCGACTCGTATGCTTTGTAGGTCGACCGATAGGTCCTACGCTTTTTCTTTGTTTAATTGCTTATATATTTATATAATTTTGATTTCTTATTCTTCTCATAATTTCTTCATATTAACTCAGATTTCAACAAGTTATATATGGAAATTGATCAAAAAATCACCACGAACACAATGATATAAGTTTCGAGGCCATATTCTGACAATTCCAAAAATGCTTGTTTTCACTGTTCATCGTTATTTGATTATTTAATTATCTAAAAATGCAGGGTGTTACATTCTCCCAATCTTTAGGAAATTTCTTCCCTAAAATTCGACAAGGGTAACACTATGTAATTCTCCGCATCAATCACATCCATTTTGTGTACTTCCAATTTTTGCAACCATCCATGTCTTAATGCAAAATGTCATTCAACATAAAATATATGCATGTACATGAATTTATATGAATGCTTTTCTTCATTAGAAACTCCTCTTTTTTAAAGTATGAGGCACACATCCTAAATATACTTGCAATTTTTATATGAATGCAATCTTTTGAAAACTCAAAACATTTTTCATCCAATTTTTCCCACGCTCCTACTAAATAGGGGAGCGTAGTGCAACGAATTTTACATCCATCTCCTGCTACACAACTTTTAATATTCGAATTTCAAAAAAATCTAATTTTCCAAACTCGATTTCTTATGTCAAAAGGTAGAAAACGGAAAATCTCACATTTCCCCGTTTTACTTTTGCATACCTCTTTCTCCGTACTTGGTACTTGTGCCACTAATCTATAAAAATCACTACTTTCTTTCCCAAGCACAGTTCACATAAAAAAAATTCTTTGCATATTTTTCTATTGACGTTTCTGTCGCTTTCTTTAAATTTTTTATTTTCCTATTAGTTACTCTTTTTGGCTTTTACATTTCTTTTATTACTTACATCCTATGATTGTATTCACTTCTTGTGAACATCAAGAGAAAGAGCATCATACTAATCAGTACCGACTTGCAATAATAAGGGCAAAATGTTTACATAAGAGTACAATCTCATAACTAAAAGAGAAAACAAGTCATACTACAAAGCGATACTAGATAGGTAAATATAGCAGCTAAACACATCTATCATCTAGGGCTTGGAGGCCTAGGACCATGTCCACTCTGACTCAGAAAGGTCCTACTCTAGGAATCAAAGTAACTCATATGCTCCTCCTATCGCCTGTTACCCGTTACTAATTTACGTTGTATTTCTCAAGATTAATAAGATCTATTCATCTCTTTCATTCCATACTCAAAATGGAATAACCAAGTCTCATTTACTGCAATGAATAAGGATTTCAATCTATGTAGTCTCTATCTAAAAAAGTGACTAAGCTTGGAGAAATTTTCTCTTTACCTTCACCTTCCAATTTTTTCCAACTAAGGTCTACCTATCCCAACCACGTGTGTCTTACTATCTTACTAATATCGCTTCACTATTCTTCTATAGTCTACACATATGAAGCAACGTTCTTAGGTTCTCACTAGTGTCCTATACACTTTGCAGGAACTTTATTATTACTACTAAAAGTAATCACTGATATCTCCTACATAGCCTTGCACTTTTCCTATCACACCTAGGAAATGATTCCTATCTACTCCATATTTAAAAGTATGTATTGGTGTTTATCATTTCATTTCAAAACTTAAAGCTTCTAAATTTTTGAAACATCAAATCTCAAGATCCTTGCCTTTAAAAGTGTTACATTGAAGTTTCTATTAAATTCAAAGGTACTTGGTTAATTAACATTTTATCTTTCTAGACTTACATCTTTACAGCTCTTCGAATTTAAATTACTCCCTAAACCGAGAGGAGGAAAACTTACAAATTCTAAGTTCAAAATTACAGCTTTCCATTAAAAAAAATTGGATTTTTAAGTTTAACTGTTTATTAAATTTTTCTCTTCCAAAAACTAATTTACTTTTTTTCCAAACCATTTTTATTTAAAACATGCCTTCCTTATCCTTAAAACATTTTTTTTGACTTCCAAAAGTGTCCTCACATATTTTCAAAACATTTTCTATTCATGGATTTTCAAATCTACAAAAACTGGAGTAGATAAGAACAATTATTTTATCAAAAATCCCTTAACTTTCCTACTCTTCCAATTACATAAGCTTAGAGGAGTTTCTGACTTACTACAAATTGGGACTTTCTACAAAGGCAAGAAACCAATGCGCGTAATCAATGGAAAAATATGAAATTTCCATTGCTTAGCTTTCCTACTAAGGCTCTCTTTAATATCCCTCCTAATTAACACCGTTTCTAATTATCACACTTCTTATTACACCTAATGATTTATACCTTAATGTATTGGAACTACTTTCTCTTATGAGAAATCATTAATGCTAAAACCTTCTATGAATCCTTTAAAAGAGGATTTCATGTTTATGTGAAATTACAAGTGTGACGACCCAAAATTTTTGGATGTTTGAAATCGAAATATTTAATTGATTTTAAATATTTAAAAGTTAATTTTTAACTTGAGTTCAAATATCACCATTTATTGGGTAATTTAATTATTAAATTAAATAATTTGAAGTTGGGTAAAATGTTGAATCTGGAGTTTTAAGCCTGTTAAAAATAATTTGAAGGCTTGTAAAATTTATATTGATAGTGTTGAGGATAATAGAAGTTTTAAAATTGAATTTAATAGTGCTTTTTTCAGTTTTGAAATTATATCGTTTAAATTGAATTTAAAAATAGCCTTCCGAGGCACAGTCTCGAAATTCGACGAAACCAGTTCCATTGGATTCACATTATTGTATTATTATCGAATTTCGAATTTCGAATTTCATGGTGATTGGAGTTGTTGTGTGAGCATATGATATTTAAACACGCTGAAATGTATATCGAAAATTTAATATAAAAACTGGGTCCAAAAAGCTATCTTCTCCTTACGATCGAATTAGGACTCGAAACCTTTTCCATCGTGTTCGGAATAGGGTATAACATTATCAACGCCTAGCAACACGCCTCGATAGGAGGTCAAGGTTTTAAGTTGCATTTTAGAGACAATTTAAATTTAAATAATATTATATATATTGTAGGTTTTGACCAGTCAAATTAAATTCATCAGGGCTTTGCGTTTCTCTTCAAATGATTGTAGTTCATCTGCTACACACAACCCATCACACAACTCACCTTTCAAATTCATGTCTCCACTCCTTTTCAATATGTCTGCTCGAATAAAGAAGGCTCCCTTTCGTTCTTTCTTCGAGCACGAATCAGTTCAAACCCAAAAAAAAAGGAATGGCATACAAAACAAAGTCGAGTGTTCCTCTACAATTCAAAAATCCAAGATCCCTCATTTCCATCTACTCAACAAAAATAAAATTAATGGCCTCTGTTCAAAACCCTTCATTCGGCCATTAATTCTCTTCAAAAAAATAAATAGAATAAAAATGGCGACGCCCTTTTTCCCCTTCCTCTCTATAGGGCACCTGACTCGTTCGTTCAAGTTTGAATTTAAGAAAGGAACGATCATCACAACTCCAGGTCGCCCGCGCGATGGGAGAAGTCGCGACAGCCTTTGGGTCGTGGAAGGGTAAGCACGAGGCGAATCCACCGAGTAATGGCGATCCTATAGCCGCGTCAAATCGAACCGTGGGGTCGCGAGAGGATGATTTCGACGATGCAGTTTCGATTGGGGTTTCGTGGTGACGGCAAGCTCGGAAATGCTTGCGTGAAGGTTCGACTTCGATTGAGGGGACGCAGGGAGTATCGAGGTCGCGTGATGGTCGAAGTCAACGAGCAGTGGCTATAGTGACGAGCTTGGCGAACGAAGGCCGATCTCGTGATTTCGGGTTCCTGTACGAATTAAGGTAATTAAAACTTTGAACACATTTATATTTAATGTGTTGGCTATTATGTCATTTACCAGTATGGTAGGTAAGACAATTTATTTTTATATTTTTTTTCCAATTTAAAAATTTATAACAGTAAAGAAATTCCTATTTTATTTTACAGAAGGAAATTTCAAGAAGATGTAAGCAAGTTCCATTTTTTCTTAATAAAAGGAGTTTATGGGTAAATTATACATGTGTTTATGCTAGAGAAAAATATTTAGATTTACAGTCCGGTTTCAAAGTTTATATGAATATTTGTACAGTAAAGAAAAAAAGGGAATATATATATATATATATATATATATATATATAATACAAATATGAATATATGCAGTAAAGTAGGAAATTTTATATAGATAAGATTTGGAAAAGTAGGAAGTTTTAAAATGTTTAATGTTTATGTGAAATTAGATTTTTAAAGCCTATATAGATTATTCTTATATGCAGTTTGAAAATGAAGAAAAATAAAATACAATTTACTTGGTTATGTTAAAAATAATTTATCAAGGTGATTGATTTATTTAGTAAACTGATTTAATTATTTTAATTACTAAAAATAATTTATTAAAGGAAAATTAGTTTAAGATTAAATAAATAAATTGTTTGACTAATTCAAATATTAATAAATTATATAATGATTGTACAAGGTCTGAACCGTGACAAAAACAAGCTGGTTGGTTTAGACTGCAAATTAAAAACAAAGGTGAGTTAATCTCACTCATCTGGGTTTAATTTAAATTTAAATGGTTAAATTTAAATATTTGGTTGAATGATTGAATTGATTGAATGTGATATATTATATAGTAGTATATAATATATATTGGAGTGATTGATTTTCTACATTATATAGCGGATGAGACCCTACGCGCTGCATAATAGCGGATGATATTATATTAATCCCATATACCGCGATATTCCACCTCGAAGTGGAATTGGTATTTTAAATTGTGCTAACATCTATGGATGCAGGGAAACAGGTTGGAGGGATCCAACTGGATTCCCCAAATTTATTTAGATTGTTTAATACTCTGTGATATGGTTTATGTGATAATCTATGATAGATTATGTTGGAAATTCAAATGTTGGATGCTATGGTTTGATTGAATGTATTTGGATATATTGAGTTATCAAATTGTATAGGTTTGGATTTTTTTGGAAGAAAATAAAAGAGAGAATTTTAAGTTAACGGTTATAGAAATTTGAATAAATTAAAGAATGAATTGGGAAAGGATAAAAGTCAATTTTTGAATTCTGATAAATAAAATTCCAAGTATGGAAAATGAGATTTTGAATAAATGGGAATAAGTGATTTTTCTTAAAAACCTCAAGTGTTATTATTTAAAGGAATAAAGAATTTACTTTAAAATTCAAGGTTTAAATTTATTTGAAAGGACAAAGAAGGAATTTGGGAAATATGAATTGGTATTTTCAGTCAAAAGATTTTAAATCAAAAGTAAGGACTAAAAATCTGAAGTTAACGGGTTTGAAGTAAATGAGTAAGTAAAGGAATTTATTTCAAAATAGAGTAATTTGAAAATCAATTTGAAAATTGATTTAGGTGTTTGGAATTGGAATTTTAAGAAGGATCGGACTAAGAAATTTATAAACTGGTTTTATTAAATAAAGTAATATATCAGTGGATATTTGGAAGGATAAATTCATAGTGGGAATTTATTAAAGGAATGGGTAAATTTGTTTAAAAATAAATAGTGATTTATTTTTAAAAGGATGAGAAAGAGATGTGTATTTCCTTGGATAGCCAAGTACGTCTTCAAGACAAATTTATAAGTATAAGTTAAAAGTTTTAAAGTTGTTTTAAAAGCATGTTTTAGAAAATGTATTATTTTTAAATGTTTAAATTTTAAAGTAGGTCTTTTCAAATTTATTATAGTAGTGATTATTTAAACGTGACTTGGTATTATGTTTTAAAAATATAAAAATGTACTTTTATATTTTGTAAAGTAGCTTTATTTTAAATATTCTTATAGTATATATTTTTAAATAAAGTATTAAAGTAGTTTTTAATTTAAATGATTTAAAGTATATTTTATAATAAAGTGTTTTTAAATTATTTTAAAAATCTAAAATGTTTGGACTTGGTTGTTTTCAGTGGAAACAAATATTTGGGAATTTATTCCATGAGAAGAGTGTGGTTTGAAAATTGTTTTCAAAGGGTTGAAAATGGAAATATATCTTGTGAAGATATTTTGAGGATAATAAACAATTTGGAAAACTATTTATGTTTGATGGTTGTTTGTGAATGTTAATGGATAGTTAAAAAACCGATTATCAATATTGGCCAATGCGATGATCGTTTCGAAGAGACCGGGATTGGGATTTATTTCCTGAAAACCACTTCGATCCAGTTTGATGTTTTCGTGTGGAAAACAAGAGTTTTGATTCGAAGGTGAAACAGTGAAGTGCAAGGGATAGTCGCTACTAATCCTGAGGCAATTCCAAAATGGATGTAGTTGGAGTAGTGCCTTCGGTTCCGTTCGAACCCGGGACGGACTTGTATGGTTGAATGCTTTCAGAACATCGTCAGGTGGACGGTGAGCATTCTAAGTGAAATGTTCTAAAAAGGTAACGCTTAGCCTTGAGCCTCATCAACCAGAATGACTGAAAATTAGGGGTTATGCAGCAAGGCTAATTGGGTCGCGCCCATTAGGGTGAGGTCATCCCTGTCTAGATTCCCTTTTTATTTCGACTGTGTGGGCGGTTGCAGATCCCAACCGCTGGGTGATCTTACTGGGGATTATCCAGTAAGGGGTAGTTCCAGTCTTGTTTTGCAGGGGATTTAGGATGGATCCTCGGTACGCTGATCTAGACCAAGTACTGTGACAGGTGGTACCCCAGTGCCTAGTCATTAGTTGGAAATCCATTCTCCCTATGCGCCTTTTACGGTTTTTGTTTATATAACCCACTTTATGGCTAGTATGCTGGAATTTAATCATGTAACAATTTCAGCTATTTGAATAAGTATTTGTATATAGACATTATTATAATATCAGAGGTTTTTAATAAGAAATGTTTGGCTATCGTAAGGTAAAAACCCGACATGTTCATTTGTGGCATGGTCTTACGAGATGCTTTTGATTTTCAAAGGATTTTGAAACTTTAATAATACAATTTGGTGTGATTTCTTACGCTAGTATTTCAGACTGACTCGGGTGTTATTTAACTATAATGCTCGGGTCAGACTTATTATTATAGAATACAGGATATGATGCTGTGGAGCTTAGAAGACGAGCTGGATAGCGATACGTACTTCCGTACTTGATTATTATTCCGCTGTGTATTCAGTTTTGAGGACAAGTTTATTTGATTGCCCAGTGTATGTTATTGATGTTGTTGAACTCTGATGATGTATGTATAAAATGGATATAGTTTTCTTTTGTGTAAAGATCTGTTATTATCTATTATATTTTATTTCGCTGCGATGGTAAGATTCTGTTGTTGTTTTGTTTTCTCTTCTTCTATCTACTTCTTTTACCCTAATGGCTTGGTTTTTCGAGCGTCGAAAAACGAGTCGTTACAGTTGGTATCAGAGCTGAAGGTTAAGCGAGAACCTTGGCTCCGGTGGGGATTACTCATTGGAAATAGAGTCCGTAGTACTCTAGAAATGAGTTTAAGTGTATTAATAGATATGAGAGCGTATTTGTTAGTGAATATAAAAATTGTTTTATATTGTGTTGACTTACCGGTTGAGTGTTTATGGATTCTGGTCGATATATGAGACGTCTGTCATCGATAGGGATTTCTAAACTCCTGAACAAGATAAACCAACACAGTATTGTTTTAAAATAGGGTAAATGAAATAATTTTACCCAAATTATTTTTGTATATGAAAGAAATAATTTTTCGTAAATTATTATAGTTATATATGGTTGCTTGGTTGTTAGGGAATGATGATATTAAATTATTATCATTATTTTGTAGAAATTGAATAAGAAATTGAAAATCATAACTAAAGCTAAGAAAGTAAATTCATATTGCATAATTAAATTGTAGGTAAGAATTATAAATGTAATTTATAATTTAAAATAACATTTCAGAGTAATATTTGAATATGAATTGAAAGAATTTGGAATTTGGAATTTTGGGAAAAGTTAAATTCCTTTGAGTTTGAAAATGCTTTTCAAAGATTTGGAAAAATAATAGTGATAATATTTTGGAAATATATTTTTGAATTGGGTATGAAATCTGGTGAATCTGGAATTTAAAAATATTTGAAATATTTTGGAAAAGATAAAAGCATGAACTCTTTCGGTAGCTAGAAAATAACTTTGGTGACGACAGCAGCATCATCGATGTTCATTTTCGAGTTTCCATGAGAGGAATTGCTACCGAATTGTTTTGAACTGAAATTGTTTGCAAAAGTTGGGTTGATTTTAGAAATGCAAAGGATTTTGGATATAATTGATTCCAAATGATTTTTGAAATACTTAAGTGATTATTGAAGACTCTGGAATTGGTTTAAATATATTGAGTGTCTAAGTAACCGCTTAAGCTCTAGAGGTTTAGCTAAAAATGTTTATGGATTATAAAAAGATTTGGAAATTTATAAAGTTTGAAAATTTCCTGGGATGGAATTAACTTGTAAAAAGTTAATAAGTTAGAAGAGTAAGTCGAATTAAATGAACTTAAGCTAAGTTTAATAATATTGTAAGAGCCCGCAAATCCGTACACCTTGAGTTAACACTATTCTACCTAAATCAACTCAAGTTGTACAGAAATACGAACCATTTGGGTTAAAGAAGAAGAGGTAGAAGAAGAAAATAGAAATCAACAACAGAATCTAGCCATCGCGGCGGAATAAAATATAATAGATAATAAATGGCCTTTACTAAAAATCAAATATCTTTGTTTATATATATTACATCATCAGAGTACATCAATCACAATTCAACATCAATAGCATACAATGGATACACAACAACTCAACACGGCGGAATATATATACATAAACAAGTACGGAAATACGTATCGTCATCCAGCTCGTCTCCTGAGCTCCACAGCATCAAATCCTGTATCCTATAATACTCGGTCTGACCCGAGCATTACAGTTAAATAACACCCGAGTCAGTCTGGAATACCAACGTGAGAAAATCACACCCAATTGATTATTAAAGTTTCAAAAGTCCTTTGAAAACAAAAGCATCTCGTAAGACCACGCCATAAATAAACATGTCGGGTTCTTACCTTATGATAGCTAAAACATTTTTTATAGAAATTCTCTGATATTATAATAGGGTCTATTTACAAATACTTATAAAATAGCCGAAATTGTTACATCTATTAAATTCCAGCTACTAGCCACAGAGTGGGTAATACAAACAAAACTCGTACAAGGCTCGTAGGGAGAATGAATTTCCAACTAATGACTAGGCACTGGGGTACCACCTGTCAAAGTACGGGGCCTAGATCACCGTACCGAGGAGTACGCCCGCTCCCCTACAACACAAGGCCGGGACTACCCCTTACTGGATAATCTCGAGTGAGATCACCCCACGGTTGGGATCAGCAACCGCCCACTAAGCCGAAATAAAAAGGGACATCTAGACAGGGATGACCTCACCCTGCTTGGGTGCTACCCACCTAGCCTTGCTGCATAACCCCTGATTTTCAGTCATTCCCATTTGATGAGGCTTGAGTCTAAGCGTTACCTTTTTAGAACATATCCCTTAGAATGCCCATCGTCCACCTGATGATGTTTCGCAAGCATTTATCCATACAAGTCCGTTCCGGGTTCGAACGGAACCGAAGGCACTATTCCTACTACATCCATTTTGGAAATATCCTCAGGATTAGTAGCGACTAGCCCTTGCACTTCACTGCTCCATCTTCGAATCCAAACTCGTTTTTCACGAAAACGTACAAACTAGATCAAAGTGGTTTTCCAAAAATAAATCTCGATCCCGGTCTCTTCGAAACGATCGACGCATTTTGTCCAATATTGATAGTCGATGATTTAACTATCAATTTATGTTCACAAACATCCATCAAACAATAAATAATTTCCCAAATTATTTATTTATCTCAAAAATATCTTCCCAAGATATATTTTCACTTTTCAAATTCCTTTGAAAACAGTTTTCAAACTATCTGCCTTTCTCAGAATAAATTCCAAGTATTTCTATTTTCACTGGAATCACCAAACACAAACTTTAGATTTTTAAAATAATTTAAGAAAACACTTTATTGAAATATACTTTAAAACCTTTAAGTTAAAAACTATTTCAAAAAATTTTTGTTAAAAACACATACTATATGAATATTTGAAAATAATGTTTACATTATAAATATAAAACTAGTTTTCACTTTTTTTTAAACAAAATACTAAGTCACCTTCAATTAATTATTACAATAATAGATTTGAAAAAATATTTACTTAAGAATTTTAATCATTCAGAAATAATAATTTTTTCTAAAACATGCTTTTTAAAACAATCTTAAACTTTTATCTTATATTTAAAAATTTACTTAAACGTACTTAGCTATGCAGAGAAATATACTTCTCTTCACAACCTTTCAAAAAAGTAAATCGCTATTTATTTTTTTAACAAATTTTCTCATTCCTTTAATAAATTCCCACCTGAATTTATTCTTCCAAATTCCAATCTCAACCTTTAAATCAATTCCAAATTGATTTCCAATTTACTTCATTTATTCAAAAATCCTTTAATTTCAGATTTTATTCCTTAATTATGATTTAAATACTTTTAATTGAAATACCAATTTAGATTTCACAATTCGCTTCTTATTCCTTTAAATAAATTTAAAACCTTAAGTTTTAAAATAATTCTTTATTCCTTTGAATTAATATCACATAATTTTACAATTCATTAATTACTGTTTATTCAAATTCTTTTCTTTTCCTATTCGAAGTTATTTATTAGTATTTAACATACTTCCATTTCTTTCCCAATTCATTCTTAATTTATTAAATTCTCTAAGATTATTTCGTTTACAAATTTACTTCCTTTATTTTCTTCCCAAAATCCAATTTATATATATATATATATTATTTTTTTGGTAATTCATTATACCCAATATATATCCAATCAAATCATATCATTCAATATTCCAATATATTCAACATTGAATATCAAGTAATCACAACAAAGAATATTAAATAATAAATATTGAGGGATCCAGTTGGATCCCTCCAACCTGTTCCCTGCATCCACAGACGTTAGCACAACATAAAATACCAATCCCAAAATATACCAGACTATAGCACATCAACAATTTCCATCATCCAATCAATCATTTAAATTTAACTATTAAATTTAAATTATTATTTTCAGCCGAGTGAGATTAACTCACCTTTGACTTAAAATTTGCAGACCATTCCAATCCACTTTCAATCCAGCTTGTTTCTCTATTTTAGACCTTGAATAACATTACATGATTTATTAACATTTGAACTAATTAAATAATCAATTATCATTTATTAATTTAATCTAAACTAATAATTTTATTTCAAACTAATGTAACAACCCGCAATATTTGTCGATTTTTATATTCAAATATTTTATTTAAATATTTTGTTGTTAATCAGATATTGGTCCGAAAAGCTACTTTTTGCAAATGGTCAAATTAGGACTCGAGACCACTTCCAATGAGTTCGAAATGCCGTTTACAATTTTTTTAAGTATAAACATTGATAGGTTTGGAGTTAGTGGAATTTCACTTACTTTTCCTGCTTTGGACTTTGGGTTAGATTAGCCATTATAACTCAAACCCACTTCTCTCCTTCTCCTCACTCTTCATAAATTTCCTAACAACCAAGCTTTAGCATTAATGGTGAGTGGAAGGGGAAATTAATATTCCAAGCTCAAATTCTCTTGCAAATCCAACATTCAATTCCAAATTCAAGAAGAAGATATTGGATTCAAGCTTGTGATTACTTCTCCATTTGCTTTCAAGCTTTTCTTCATAAATTTGGTGCAAAGGTGAGAATTTTATCTCACAATTCTAGCCTATAACTATATTGGACTGTTGGGAATGATTCCCTATCATTTTTGCATGCATGTTAGCATTTGGTTTGGATTGGATTGGCGAAAAACTTCAATTTTTAGCGTTTTGGTGAATTTTCTGCACTTAGGTCATTCTGGCCATTTTTCTGTGTTCGGAGTTAGGTCGCTCGCGACCTAACCCTTAGGTCGCTCGTGTGTTACCACATTAGGTCGTTTCCCCGTTAGGTCGTATGACCTTAGGTCGCTCGCGTGTTACCACATTAGGTCGTTTCCCTGTTAGGTCGTATGACCTTAGGTCGCTCGCCTCTTCTAACCCGCGAGTTCCTTAAGTCGTTCGTCTTCCTTAGGTCGCTCACCTGGTTGAGTCGCACCTTACCTTAGCTCGGCAATGTTAGGTCGCGTACCCCCTTAAGTCGCTCGACCACTAGGTCGCGAACACCATTAGGTCGCTCGACCTTGCCTGGGTTGTTAGGTCGCTTGGCCATTCCAGTTAGGTCGCATGACCCCTTAAGTCGCTCGCCTCCGTTAGGTCGCGCATCACCCTAACTCACTCGGCCTTGCCTTCGTTAAGTCGCGTGACACGTTAGGTCGCGCATCACCTTAACTCGCTCGACCTTGTTTAGGTCGTTAGGTCGCAAACACCTCTAGGTCGCTCGACCCCTTATACTCGTAAGTCGCTCGATCCTATCCTCCTTTAGGTCTTCACTAGGTTGAACCGTTTTGGACGGGGCGCTGCCCCCTGGACCCCCGCGACCTGACCGGGCAGGTCAAACCCCGTAGCGGGGGCGTTGCCCCTGCACCCCCACCTAGGGGGGTTGCCACCCCCCTAGACCCCCCCTGCGTAGGGGATCTTATCTGAAAAACATTCAACAGAACTTGCTTTGTTGAGATGCTGAGTTGACTATTCTTCGAGACAAACTATCTTTAGCTTCTCGGTCGATTTTATGGATTTTTGAATATCTATTTCGATGGATTCTTTATCGGTTTCTTTGGATTTTATTCACGTCTTCGAATGTGAATTTTTATGATTGATTGTTTCTACAATCACTTCTATGATTTCACTTTAAAATATAAAGGTTTTCTATACTAGTAGTAAATATCAAAACTCTTTCTTCAAATGATTTCAACACTATTTTATAACAAAGCTCGTTTTCTCAAACCGATTTCCAATCTATTAGTATATACAAACCTTTACCTCACTCGTATGATAAATCTAATTAACGACTTAGTAAAACAAGTGGTATGAAACGCTTGCGTTCACTTCGTCGGTTAATTCTTGGACTTGTTCGATTGAACCTCTTGTGACAATTTTCTAGTGAAGATTTACAGTTTGTTCGTAAATATTCAAGTTAAGCAAGTGGTTATGGGACACGAAGATAAACTTTTATATTTACTAGCTTAGTGTAATTGACACTTCTCGTTGATCATGACGATCATTTTATGATTTAGACTAGCAATTGTGCGATGTCTCTTTGTTTGTAAGGTTAGACTAGACCTCATGGGTGTGATTCCGACTCACACATATCTCTTTGTCCGCTAGGTTAGTCTAGATACCATTTGTGTGATTCCATTCACATATACCTTTTTGTTGCGAGGTTAGGCTAGACACCATTTGTGTGATTCCACTCACACATACCTTTTTGCTTATTGGTTAGCCTAGACCTCATCTGGGCGATTTTGACTCACTCATATGGGGTAGCTCCCCATGGTCTTCGGACCGTCATGTGATAGGCCTCTTTCCCTTTTTCTGTGATTTCTGGATTTCTTGTGTTGATTTCTGGAATTTATGTCATTGACTTGTTATGAGTACAAGTTTAGGGTATGATGCCCTCTTTGGATCTTTGAGAAGATTCTTGTGATATCGATTTATCTTTTATTGGTTGATCTTCTGTTGATCATCATTTGCATACTTATAGTAGTATGCCAGTATGGATATTTTATGTTTATTCCATATCTTTTATTTTATACCATATCATCTGATATGTATAGCTAGACTGATCCATTTATTATTTTCTTAAATAATACTCGGGTCAGACCGAGATGTTACAGGTGCTTCTGCTTGACTTCTTATAGGGATTTGCTACTCTAACTTTTGGCTAACTATTTAGATTAGCAGTTTTTGTTGTATACACTTGAGATATAGACTCATAGTTGTATTCTTTTGTATAGCACGTGTTGCTATTCTTTTATATTATTGTGGATCTTTTTGACCACTACTCTGATGCAAACTTTCATGTGTTAGTTATATATCCATATCTGATTTGTGTTATGCTTATTTCTATGTTTGTTTCCAAAGATTATTTATAGCCATCGTGTGATAAGCTATTACATGGATGGTCGCTCCTCAACAGCCTTATTCTCCATGCTAGTTGACAGCACTACACCATAGTGTTCTTGACTAGCGTGGGTATAAAGGTGGGGCGTCACAACTAATTTCCTAAAATAAACAATTCTTAGTAACTAAAAATTTAAGTAAGTTATTAAATGAGTTAATAACCATAGTACATCATTTATTTTATTTTTTTATAAATAAACCGGTAAATTAAAAAAAAAGGGTATTTATACATATATATATTTGAAACTATTTATACTTATAGAAATGAACCATAGATTTCAAAAAACTGATTTTTATATAAACCTCCCATTTTAAAATTTCTATATCTCTAGATCTTAATTATATACACTTCTGATTTATCTAGAGACACACATATATATATATTCACATTAGATTCTAAAATGAAATCCTTATATTACCCGAATCTTGTGTGTGTATATATATATATGTATGTATATATTCATATTAACCTTCCTGGTTTTTTTTTGAACAACTATATATAAAGAAATTTTAAATTGAGAAAACAAATCGCAGTTATACCTTATTACCTCAGAACAAACTCGTCGACCAACGATCACCAACTCCCAGTAACCATGTCGGCCTTCACTGAAAGCTGCTCACGCGATGCAAGAGAAGTCGTCCCCATCTCACGTCGAATGCTGCGCTTCCACTAGGCATCCTCGACAAAACCCTAGCTCGACTTGAGTGTCCCAAAACTCGCAGCACCCTACGAAATCGCGAGATTTCCTCAGCCCTACGAGTTCAACTTGCTTCCACGAACCACGCCGACGCCGCCCCAATTCGAACAACATCTCGGCCTCACCCCATCGCATTATGCTTTCACACTCACGAATCTAGATACGATCCTATCGCGATTCGATTCGTTCGAAATGGAGAACACTGTGGGGAAGGAACGCGATTGAGTTTTTATTTGAACGTATTGATTTCGAAGAGGATTGAAAAAAAATCGCCGGCCATTTCCAAAAGGGGGAAACTCAGATTGATTTCAAGAGGCACAGCCGTTATATATATATATATATATATATATATATATATATATATATATATATATATAGTTTGATTTCGTTACTGAAATAAGAAGAAAGGGTTCGTGCTTATTAAAGAAAGAAAAAGAAATAGCGTGTTGGATACTCTTGTGATTGAATGGACTTGCTACAACGATATGAGGTGAAGTTAAAAACAGCTGAAGTGATGAAAAGGTTTGATATTGATATAATTTCAGCTGATGTTGACCAAATATAAATATAAATTTAAATTGAATTCGATATAGATTTCGACGCGTTTATATGTCGTATGCTCACACGACAACTTCGATCAATATGAAATTTGAAATCCGATAATAATACAATATTACGGATCAAATGGAACTAGTTTCGTCGAATTCCGAGACTGTGCCTCGGAAGGCTATTTTTAAATTCAATTTAAAACGATAAAATTTCAAAACTGAACAAATCACTGTTAAATTCAATCTTAACATTTCTATTATCTTCAGTATTATCAATATCAATTTTATAAGCCTTCAAATTATTTTCAACAGGCTTACAACTCCAGATTCAACATTTTACTCAGCTTTAAATTATTTAATTTCATAATTTAATCATCAATGAATTGTGATATTCGTAATTCAAATTAAAATTACTCTATTGAATATTTAAAATCAATTAAATATTTCGATTTTAAATGCTCGAAAATTCCGGGTCGTCACAAATATTGTGATTGGATTTGGATTGAAGTTGAAATATAATTGAAATGAAATTGTATCATGTGGTGCATACATTAAATGAAATTAAGTTCTTACTTAATAAAATTAAATGAATTGTGTGAAGTCAAAGAATAGTATGAGGTTAGATTTAACTGGAGTTAAGTTAAATAAGATTGAATGGGAATAAATAGATTCCGATGGCTTATAAAAGAATTGAAAACCCATTGAATAAAAATATATATACTTGGCTAAAATAAAATGTATAATTCCGAGTTAAAAGGTAAAAATCAAATATTGAATTAAAAGTGGGAAATTAACTAATTAGAATAAATTGGTTAATTGAGTATGTTAATGGAATTTTAAATTGGTTAAATGAAGGTTGAATTGTGATTAGTAATGAAGTTGGATTGAAATAGTGATGGTTTGAGTTGTAAATAAAATCCAAGTGAATAGAAGCAAAATTGAAATGTAGCAGAATTAACTTTAAATAAAAGTCAATTGAGGAAAGGTCTAAGTAGACTAGACTAAGAAAATGGACATCGAAATAAAATTTATTAAGTTGGGAATAAATTTGTGAACGAAAAAATTAATTTAATTTGTAACTAAATGGAAGTGAAATTTAATGTTGGAATTAAATTTAAAATTGGAAAGCAAATAGAATTGAAACTGAATATTGAAATCCAATTTAAATCGTGTAAGTAAAAGTAAAGATAAAGAATTAGTTTTAAGTGGACTAAAAATAATAAAGGGTATAGAATGCTTATATTGAACTTAAGAAATGAATGGTGAAATTCTTAAGTAAGTTTGATTTTGGAAATATATTAAGTAATTTTGGAAAGGAGATTAACTAAATTGGCGAAATGGGATAATTGTGGATAGTGAATAAAAATCACAATAATGTGAATAAAAGGAAATTGTTATAGTTAATAATCAGTGGATATAAATATGTAGGATGTACGTATATTATTTTATTCGCATAGCGATTTTATCCAGATTCGAGCATAGAATTTCGAGATAGTTATATCGATCCGAGTTGGGACTTTTCACTCGATTTTCAACGGCAGACCCTAGATGTGGATTTTTGATTGATTCTGAAAATTCTCTATCATAGTTTGTGGCTATGCAAGGAGAATGACGGTTTTGATCAAGAAACCAGATTTGAGTGCGCACTAGGAAGTCGGGTGGACGATACTAGTTCGGAAATGAAATTGTGTGATCGAGTAAGCGATCGAATTCGGTATTGCGTACGAATGATATAGGTACATCGTACGAGCTTAAATGGAATGAATATTGAAAAATTTATAAAGAAATGTATAAAATGATTTTGAATGTTGTGATTGGATATTATTGCTAAGTAGAGTATACAGGTATTTAAGAGCAAGAGGAAAAATTGGTGTTTTTGATTTCAAAAGATAAATTTTAATTGCTTGAAAAAAAGGTACATGTTTAAATTTCGGTATGAAATTTGATTGGGTTTTTGATCTAGCCACTTGGCTTTTGTTTTATTTTGGAATTTGGGAGCCCGCAGAGGCATTTTGTAGTTGTTCCGAGCTAGCCGCGCAAAGGAGATGCTAGCGAAATTTTTCGGAAATTTAGGGAGTTAGAAAAATTTTGCGAAAATTTTGATAATTCAAAATTTGAATTTAAATTATAATTCGAATTGTTAATTAAATAATATTGTATAGAACTTATGGGTGGGTTGAGAAGTTGTTTGAGTGATAGCGTGTCTTTAATAAAAAGGATTGTTTTGGAAAGTTGTTAAAACTGTTTGGTTTTGGGAAAATAGAAAATGGGTATTGGACCACTCTTCCTAACCAGCAATTTCGAGGACGAAATTTTTTAAGGGGGAGGAATGTGACGATCTGGAATTTTTGGATGTTTGAAATCGGATATTTAATTGCTTTTAAATATTTATACGTTAATTTTTAACTTGAATTCAAATATCACCATTTATTGGGTAATTTAATTATTAAATTAAATAATTTGAAGTTGGGTAAAGTGTTGAATCTAGAATTTTAAGTCTGTTAAAACCAATTTGAAGGCTTGTAAAATTTATATTGATAGTGTTGAGGATAATAGAAGTTTTAAAATTGAATTTAATAGTAATTTGTTCAGTTTTGAAATTATATCGTTTAAATTGAATTTAACAATAGCCTTCTGAGGCACAGTCTCGGAATTCGACGAAACCAGTTCCATTGAATCCTTAATATTGTATTATTATCGAATTTTAAATTTCGTGGTGATTGGAGTTGTTGTGTGAGCGTATGATATTTAATCACGCTGAAATGTATATCGAAAACTTAATATAAAAACTGGGTCCAAAAGGCTATTTTCTCCATACGATCGAATTAGGACTCGAAACCTTTTCCATTACGTTCGGAATAGGGGTATAACATTATCAATGCCTAGCGGCACGCTTCGATAGGAGGTCAAGGTTTTAAGTTGCATTTTCAAGACAATTTAAATTTAAATAATATTATATATATTGTACGTTTTAACTAGTCAAATGAATTTCACATCAGAGCTTTTCGTTTCTCTTCAAATCACTATAGTTCATCTGCTACACGCAACCCATCACACCCATCACCTTTCAAATTCACGTCTCCCCTCCTTTTCAATCTGTCTGCTCGAATAAAGAAGGCTCCTTTTCGTTCCTTCTTCGAGCACGAATCAGTTCAAACCCAAAATGAAAAGGAATGGCATACGAAACAAAGTCGAGTGTTCCTCTACAATTCAAAAAACCGAGATCCCTCATTTCCATCTATTCTCCGAAAATAAAATTAATGGCCTCTGTTTAAAACCCTTCATTCGGCCATTAATTCTCTTCAAAAAAAATAAAAATAAATGGCGACGTCCCTTTTCCCCTTCTCTCTATAGGCACCAGAGTCGTTCGTTCGAGTTTGAATTTAAGGGAGGAACGAGCATCGCAACACCAGATCGCGCGCGCGATGGAAAAGTCACGACAGCCTTTGGGTCGTGGAAGGGTAAGCACGAGGCGAATCCACTGAGTAATGGTGATCCTGTAGCCGCGTCGAACCAAAACATGGGGTTGCGAGAGGATGGTTTCGGCGATGTAGTTTCGATTGGGGTTTCATGGTGACGGTGAGCTTGGAAATGCTTGAGTGAATGTTCGACTTCAATTAAGGGGACGCGGGGAGTATCGAGGTCGCGTGATGGCAGAAGTCGACGAGCAATGGCTATAGTGATGAGCTTGGCGAACGAAGGCAGATCTCGTGATTTCGGGTTCCTGTACGAATTAAGGTAATTAAAATTTTGAAAACATTTATATTTAATGTGTTGGCTATTATGTGATTTAACAGTAAGGTAGGTAAGACAATTTAACTTTGTATTTTTTTTCCAATTTAAAATTTTATAATAGTAAAAAATTTCCTATTTTATTTTACGGAAGGAAATTTCAAGAAGATGTAAGCAAGTTCCATTTTTTTTAAATGAAAAAGAGTTTTATAAGTAAATTATACATGTGTTTATGCTAGAGAAAAATATTTAGATTTACATTCTAGTTTCGAAGTTAATATGAATATTTGTACAGTAAAGGAAAAAAAGGGATATATATAATACAAATATGAATATATACAGTAAAGTAGGAAATTTTATATAGATAAGATTTGGAAAAGTAGGAAGTTTTAAATTATTTAAAAATATGTAAAATTAGATTTTTAAAACCTATATAGATTATTCTTATATGCAATTTGAAAATGAAGAAAAATGAAATACAGTTTACTTGGTTATGTTAAAAATAATTTATTAAGGTGATTAATTTATTTAGTAAACTGATTTAATTATTTTAATTACTAAAAATAATTTATTAAAGGAAAATAAGTTTAAGATTAAATAAATACATTGTTTGACTAATTCAAATATTAGTCGATTATATAATGATTGTACAAGGTCTAAATCGTGAAGAAAACAAGCTGCTTGGTTTGAACTGCAAATTAAAAACAAAGGTGAATTAATCTCACTCATCTGGGTTTAATTTAAATTTAAACGGATAAATTTAAATATTTGGTTGAATGATTGAATTGATTGAATGTGATATATTATATAGTAGTATTATTATATAGTAGTATATAGTATATATTGGAGTGATTGATTTCCCGCATTATATGGCGAATGAGACCCTACACGCCGCATAATAGCGGATGGTATTATATTAATCCCATATACCACGATATTCCACCTCGAAGTGGAATTGGTATTTTAAATTATGCTAGCATCTATTGATGCAGGGAAACAGATTGAAGGGATCCAACTGGATTCCTCAAATTTATTTAGATTGTTTAATACTCCGTGATATGGTCTATGTTATAATCTGTGATAGATTATGTTGGAAATTCAAATGTTGGGTGCTATGGTTTGATTGAATATATTTGGATATATTGAGTTATCAAATTGTATAGATTTGGATTTTTTGGAAGAAAATAAAAGAGAGAATTTTAAGTAAACGATTACAGAAATTTGAATAAATTAAAGAATGAATTGGGAAAGGATAAAAGTTGATTTTTGAATTATGATAAATAAAATCCAAGTATGGAATATGATATTTTGAATAAATGGGAATAAATGATTTTTCTTAAAAAACGCAAGTGTTATTATTTAAAGGAATACAAAATTTACTTAAAATTCAAGGTTTAAATTTATTTGAACGGATAAAGATGGAATTTGGGAAATATGAAATTGGTATTTTCAGTTAAAAGATTTTAAATCATAAGTAAGAATTAAAAATATGAAGTTAATGGGTTTGAATTAAATGAGTAAGCAAAGGAATTTATTCCAAAATAGAGTAATTTGGAAATCAATATGAAAATAGATTTAAGTGTTTGAAATTGGAATTTTAAGAAGGACGGGACTAAGAAATTTATAAACTAGGTTTATTAATATATTAGTGGATATTTGGAAGGATAAATTCACGATGGGAATTTATTAAAGGAATGGGTAAATTTGTTTAAAAATAAATAGTGATTTATTTTTAAAAGGATGAGAAAGAGAAGTGTATTTCCTTGGATAGCCAAATACGTCTTCAAAACAAGTTTATAGGTATAAGTTAAAAGTTTTAAAGTTGTTTTAAAAGCATGTTATAGAAAATTTATTATTTTTAAATGTTTAAATTTTAAAGTAGGTCTTTTCAAATTTATTATAGTAGTAATTATTTAAAGGTGACTTGGTATTATGTTTTAAAAAGATAAAAATGTAGTTTTATATTTTATAAAGTAGCTTTATTTTAAATATTCTTAAAGTATATATTTTTAAATAAAGTATTAAAGTAGTTTTTAATTTAAATGATTTAAAGTATATTTTATAATAAAGTGTTTTTAAATTATTTTAAAAATCTAAAATGTTTGGACTTGGAAACATATTTATGTTTGATGGTTGTTTGTGCATGTTAATTGATAGTTAAATAACCGACTATCAATATTGGCCAATGTGTTGATCGTTTCGAGGAGATCGGGATCGGGATCGGGATTTATTTCCTGAAAACCACTTCGATCCGGTTTGAACGTTTTCGTGTGGAAAACAAGAATTTGGATTCGAAGGTGGAGCAGTGAAGTGCAAGGGCTAGTCACTACTAATCCTGAGGTGATTCCAACATGGATGTAAGAGTAGTGCCTTCGGTTTCGTTCGAACCCGGAACGAACTTGTATGGATGAATGCTTTCAGAACATCGTCGGTAGGACGGTGAGCATTCTAAGTGAAATGTTCTAAAAAGGTAATGCTTAGCCTCGAGCCTCATCAAGCAGAAGTGACTGAAAATCAGAGGTTATGCAGCAAGGCTAAGTGGGTCGCGCCCATTAGGGTGAGGTCATCCCTGTTTAGATGTCCCTTTTTATTTCGGTTGTGTGGGCGGTTGCACATCCCAACCGCGGGGTGATCTTACTCGGGATTATCCAGTAAGGGATAGCTTCGGTCTTGTGTTGCAGGGGATTTAGGGTGGATCCTCGATATGCTGATCTAGACCAGGTACTGTGACAGGTGGTACCCCAATGCTTAGTCATTAGTTGGAAATCCATTCTCCTTATACACCTTTTACGGTTTTTGTTTATATAACCCACTTTGTGGCTAGTATGCTGGAATTTAATCATGTAACAATTTTAGCTATTTGAATAAGTATTTGTATATGAACACTATTATAATATCAAAGGATTTTGATAAGAAATGTTTTAGCTATCGTAAGGTAAAAACCTGACATGCTTATTTGTAGCGTGGTCTTATGAGATGCTTTTGATTTTTAAAGGATTTTGAAACTTTAATAATCCAATTGGGTGTGATTTCTCACGCTGGTATTCCAGACTGACTTGGGTATTATTTAACTATAATGCTCGGGTCAGACCGAGTATTATAGAATATAGGATATGATGCTGCGGAGCTCAAGAGACGAGCTGGATGGTGATACGTACTTCCGTACTTGATTATTATTCCGCTGTGTATTCAGTTTTGAGGACAAGTTTATATGACTGTCCAGTTGTATGTTATTGATGTTGTTGAACTCTGATGATATATTCTAATGATGTATGTATAAAACAGATAAGTTTTCCTTTGTGTAAAGATATGTTATCATCTATTATATTTTATTCTGCTGTGACGGTAAGATTTTGTTGTTGTTTTTTTTTTCTCTTCTTCTATCTACTACTTCTTTTACCCTAATGGTTCGGTTTTTCGCGTCGAAAAATTAGTTCGTTACAACAAGGAACTTATTTTATAATTTATCGAAATAGCTGTACAAAACATAGTGCTTTCCATACCTTGTACATCTCTTTCACATAATCTTTATAACTTGCACAAAATATCTTTATTTGTGATTTGGTTTCATAGAAAATTATAGCATTATTCATTTCATTACAACATATTAAAGTATGTCTAATCTATATTCACTTACAGTAGACATTTCCTACGAAATTTATCTATTTTCTAATATTTAGTTTACATCCTTTATTTCAGAAGAACTCATTTTCAAAACTGTTTTAATATTTTCATAACTAGAAAGCATTTCCATATACTTATTTAAATAGTAAGTGTACTTACAAAACACTTTATTTCTATACTTAGAAATTATCTTCAAAATACATTTTTATTTGGGTCAAATCATATGTTGCATAGAACACCATTACTACAACCCAAAAGTACTAGTATATGGATTCAATTAAAATAAATATTAATAAATCGCATATGCTATGTAAAAAAAATTCCTTTGGGAGTCACCTATTATAACAATAGTGTCATAGTCTATACTTCTTTTATTTTTCTTATTAACATCTATTATAACAATAAGTGTTGTAACCTACGTTTTCAATACTTAACAGATTCTAGGTTTTTATATTTAAAATCTTTGTTTAACTACAAAAAAACTAGCAAGCCGTACGTGCTATATAATTCTTCAAAATGAATTTCACTTTTAACAAAATTTACATCATATAAAAACCAATTTAAATTTCATACCACTTTTTTTCTTTCAAAAACCCCATATTTACTTCCTCAAACATATTAACAGTTATATTTTTCAAGTTTTCAATTCCAAAAGTATAATTTTATTGGGCTACACATAAAGTGGATTTTCTCCTTACTACCCTGGGAATACCGTTCCTAAACCTTGGAAATCTCATTTCCTTACTAAAATCTCTTATTCCTTCCAAAATAAAAATGCTCTCCCTACTACCTTAGGGAGCTTTCCCACTTCCTATAAAATATGGATACCAATCTTCTCTCAAAACATAGCTTATTGTACACTATAAATTGGCAATAACATAGGGCTCAACATACTTAGGTCATACCAAACCCAACTAGCAAACTATGCACAAATATACTTCTAAAAACATTCCATGTGTTAAAATCTATAATTGGGGGCTATTTGGATTTTAGTACACAATATATTTATATTTTATTCAAAAATAAAAATATGTTCACTCATATTTCCTAATTTAGTTATGATCTACTAACCAAAGCTCTGATACCAAATGCAACAACTCGAGTTCCAGTGAGTCCGAATTTTTGAAAAATTCTAAAACCCAAATCCACTGAACCCCGAGTTGGGTGTCTAGTATCCTGCAAATAGGAAAAGATAAATATATTAGAACTCAAATAAGTATCTCCAATAGAACTGAGTAAAATATATTTATAAATAAATACTCACCAAGGTAATAACACTTTCTAAACAAGTATCTCAAAGCTGGAAAATCTTTGGGATCTATCTAACCTGTGGGATAATATGAGGAGGGGATTAGAATTAAAGTTTTGGTGAATGGACAAATTATAAACTTTTAAGCATGATTCTACATATACATTCTATTTCAATTTTCTGTCATATTATGTTTATTGGGTTTATAATACTCTCGTCTCTGTGCGTGAATCGTACGCATCTACTCCCTAGTAGATTAAGACCTAATAATCAATATATATGTAGCTACATGCCCAATGACCTCATTGGTCCAAGGTACTACCCATATTACCATCCATTTCCTCCTTGAAAATGCCTATATCGTCTTGCTACTAGAGTGTACTATAACTACATCTGTAAAGGACAGCTTCGTGAGTCCTACAATATAAATGTTCTGTCGCCTACAATGAAAGCGTGAAAATGCATCCGCATTGGCTTATACTAGTGCTCGGACATCCACAATGTACAAGTGTGTGCCTTAAGGATACCTTGAGGACTACATGTTGTCATTCTGTCTACTCCCTGAATTCCGCCAAAAAAGCCTACCTTGTATGGAGCTCAGTCAGGGATTTTCTGTATCTATAAAGGTCTACTTTGTTAGGCCTACAATATAGATATTCTACTTGGTCTGTCTCTTTTCTCATCGTGGCTATGGCCTCACACAGTCCCCCTCAATTAATCAAAAGACTTTTCAAGAGCTAAGTGGTTGTGCCTTACTACAAACAATCTAAACATCCAATTGGCTCTACCCCTAATCCAATGTCTCGATAGTGAAAGAATCATTGGCCTACTGGTTTAGCTCTAGTCTTCCCCAAACTCGCTCTGATTGATTATGGCCAATATCCACATGCAACTATCATTTTGGGTCTTGCCCACTATAATCTACTCGCAAACTAGAGTACAGTGTCATATGAATATCCTACTCCATCATCAACCTTTTAACTGCCTACAAAGGTCCGCTTCGTTAGGCCTGCAATGCAAAAGTTGTCAAGGCATACTCTCTTGACACATACAGACCTGCCTTCAGGGGTGCTGCTTCGTTAGGCCTACCCAAAAGGGCTATCCTAGATTATCCTCACATCCAGTTGAAATCTCGCACTTCCTTCTAGCCCAAAATAACTAAGTTGGACGTGCTCTTTCTATACTAAAAATCAGCGATGAACTACTTTGTTAGGTTCTTCATCCAGATTCTCTTTGGGATACTCCAGACGAACCTTACCATTTTATTAGACCCTACATCTAATCTTTTATTATGCTTTTAGTTTACTTTTCTTATTCTATTGGCTACTTATTTACCCTAATCAGCATGCCCAGCCCCACCACGTGTGAGACCATCAGTCCTAGACCTAAAAGGGAATGCTGTCGGCCACTGCTATTTTTTTAATTAACTTAATCCAAGATCTAAGTTTGATAAAATAAGCCTCTTCTATTTTTTTTCTTTTTAATTATAACCTACGTGTTACAATTATACTTGCATTATTGCTTTTATATTCATTTCTTTATTTTATAATCTACATGTTGTAAATGTAATTGCAAGTGTCACTTTTCTATTATAGTCTATCTTCTTTTATTATGATACTAAATTTTCTTTAGTTCTCTTATATTATATGAAAAAATTAGCTTGGGACTATGTCCGACTGTTATAAGTTACTTATCATAATAACTGCTTTACTTTATACTCTACTATCTACGCAATAAATACAGATCTAGTCACATTTTTTGTTTATTGTTTCTAGTCTTGTCAAATAATTAACTTGATTATTTCTTCTTCTTTAATTTCTTTAATGCTTCAGGTTATTCTTTTTTATTCTGCTAAGTAGTTCTATTCTATTTGGTTGGTTACAAAAACTATGCTAAAAATCCATTTTCGTATTTTAATACTAAATAATGTTATAAACAATAACTCGTAACTGCAAGATATATTTTTTATTGTTTCTTTAATTCTTGGGTAATGCAAAATATAGTAATGTCTCTATTTTGCACTAATTCCATTTATCTTGCTTTTATTCTTGCAATTAGGTCTATTGTTTTTCTTATAATATTAAATTATGGAAATGTATTCCCTTTTCTAAACCAGCCAACTAATCTATCACTAACTTCCAAATCAAGTTATTAGATTCCCCCTTTTATTTCATTCCTCGAGTTTTACGTAATTTAATGTAAATTTCTCACTTTTAAGCTTATGCCTTTCTCTACAATTTTTAAGCCTAATATTACTTATATTTAGTTGGATCCTTTCTTTTTTCCATATAAATAACATTTAAATATAAGTACACTTCTCTTATAAAATTTAAAGTTTCAACATAACTAACTAGTAGAACTAATTATTAAAGTTAGTTCAAATGCTGAATTAAAATATTTAACGGGAATTTAACGATATTATATATTATCAACATAAAAGATATATAATTTAAATTCATTCACCTGTCATCCTTTGCTTTAATCCATGGCCTTCCTAGATCCACTTCTAAGGCGTCTGATATTTTTATTAAAAAGATATTCTCCATAGAAATATTTTCTATTTAGGGTATAGCCCCAGGCAATGAGCCCAATTGGAAAAAATCTGATTGTGAGAAAATAGCTAGGCGTAGGATTCTATTTATAGTGAATCTTAAGGATCTCAGGCCGTCAAATTTTAGGATTGAATCTAGTGCAACCACGTCACAGGCTTGTTGTGGATTGTTGAATCCAGAAAACAATGCTTGAGTAAAACTTTATGGCACGTTCTTGGACGATTTCTCATCTAAAGCAAAATGCGGGTCGACCCATGTGCTTTGCGGGTCGACCTATGGGTTGACCCCTAGGGTCCTACTCTTTTTATACGTTTAATTGTTTATATATTTATATATTTTCGATTTCTTATTCTTCTCATAATTTCTTCATATTAACCCGAATTTCGACAAGTTATGTATTGAAATTGATAAGAAAATTGCCACGAACACTATGGTACAAGTTTGAAGCCATATTCTGAAAATTCCATAATGCTTATTTTCACTATTCATCGTTATTTGATTATTTAATTATCTAAAAATGCTGGGTGTAAAAAAACTAATCCACATCGATAAATTTGTGCAATTAATATAATTGATAAAATGTTAATTAATGAAAATATACAACTGAACTGAATTAATATTGACAAGTAGAAATATAAAATATATTTACCAATATATTTTTCATATTGTTAATTCAAGACCCATGCAAGTGCCTATACAACCACTATATACGTTTGTAAATTGTCACTTACGTGTTGTTTGCCTTAAACTATATATCGGATTATATGAGTTTTGATAAAAGAATATGGATATTTAATCCATATTCAATCACATATAAATGTTATATGGTGAACAATCGCAATTCATAACATGCGAATCCTCGATGAAATTAGTTAACTCGAAATGGGCAAGTAAACCATAGTGCTAGATCGTGTATCTAATATGATTAATTACAGTAAAGATCTTTTTATGTTAGATGTTATAATAGACCAAGTGCTACAAGAAGGATCTAATAATTTGACCACTTAAAAGTCGGTTTGATCAGTTTACATTTAGTGCAGCATATTCGATATCTTTAAATATTAAGGATGCCCGACTGCATAAAGTGCAACTTATTCCATGTCCTTAAATGTTAAGGATGACCGAATGCAATTTGTAAAGAGGTCTTTAAGGTCATGTATCGGGGGTTTCTTTTTGAATGCTTCGACCATTTGGAAAGGAAAGAAAATGTAAGAGAGTGGATGTAACCTAAGCATGATTAGGATGAAGAGAGTGAATGGCTACTTCTGCTTCATGAAGGGACAATGAAACCGAGAATTATATAAAATAATAATAGATATCTAACAGGGAATGAGAAATATGATTTCTATTACAAAATGTATTTTTATATAGAAAATTGTTTTTTTATGAGATTAGTTTCTTTGAGTGTAAGATATTTCATATGAAACTCTCGATTATAAATTAGTTATAGTGTATGAAATAAAATTCCGTAATAAGTGGTTGAATGAAGCTTCATACACAAATTATTATAGTGATGGAGGCAATAGTAGGAGCATACCACATAATACTTTTTGGTGGCAGCATCAAGTTATGAAAAACTATTTTTGTAAATATACCAAATATTATTTATGAAATAACAATTGTTTTCGGTATCAATTGAACATAGTTTTATTTCAACATGAATATTATGAATATTCATCATAAGATAAGACTATAACAATGGTATTTTTTTACAACAAAATCATGCATTAAAAAATGCAGAAGTATCTAAAATTTTACAATTACTTTGGAACTATGGACTATGCCATAGTTTCGAGAAATAATTCTTTGATCGTATGTTACTAACGAATTATAGCTCAAACAATTAACGTAACATCCCGATATTTTCAACCATTCGCATCCGCACATATCAGACTTGAATTGCTCAAAATATCAGATTGTTAGTTTAAATTTGGCAAAACTTAGCCTATACAGTAAATAAAATAATCACAGACATAGAGTAATGTAACAATAATGCAGCGTAATCGAAGAATAGAAGTTCGTGATGCTAGTTAACAAGACACAATCGAAGTCTTAAATACAGCAGCCAAATACAAGATCAAAACACATCACTGGAATCAACTGAATAACTGCAAAAGCTGAAAAGATGTAGTTGAATCTTCAAGCGAAGCTCCAACTCCAATGGTGAGTCTCAAAAGCTGTATCACTCAGTCTGACTCGAGCGTAAAGTAAAACACAAAACACCCGAGTCAGGATTAACATTCTTATATCAATAAATCTAACTTAAGTGAAATAACAACTGAAATACAAGCAACTCAAAGGATGTTTGGGATAACCATCCTCTAAGGATCCGTTAAACCATCTACTATGTAGTAATATATGCTATTATAATAATGTCTAAAGTAAAGTAAACTATTAAAATAGCGTTAAGGCGTTACCCATATCCCACCTTAACACATTTTATAGTGTGGATAGTCTATATAGTATCATAGTACCTCCAGAATGGGAGGCTACCAGAGGATACTACATAGGTACTACACAAAACAAACTCATAGTGGTCTCGATAGGGTAGGTGACACGACACAACAAGGCAATGCTAGGGTAGATATACCAATTATGCATCCGGGCTGGTGGTAACGCATAGCAGCCACCACCGCCCACCTCGAAAAGCACTCCCAAATCAAAAAAATCAAGTGTTGCCACCAAATCAATTACAAAATCAGAATATAGTACCGAAGGAATGTGTCCGATCGGATGTGCTACCTCATTTGGCCCGAGAATCGCTTCTGCTTTGGCCACCTTATACTAACTCACGGGAGTTAGGACTGTGTAAATATACCTTTAGGATCGTCGCCACCATCCTACTTCATTCTGGAATCTCCATCGCGTACACGGTTGTTAAAGTGTTTTTTGATATTGGCAGAGAGTATGATAATATCGGATCCCAGTCTCTTTAACAACCAATCATTCTTATAACACCGCAGTCATTTCAAAATAGTTTATACTTCAAAACCAAAATATCATTGCCATTTCAAAACCATATCAATACGATATCACTTTCCACTTCAAATGTATCCATTTCAAAACCAAACATGATATCATTTTCATTTCAAATATATCCCTTTTCCAAAAATCATAGCACTTTCACAGTTATAACACTTCGAAACCAAACATTTGAAATTATAACACTTTCAAAACATAATACTTTGAAATTAATAACTTTAAAAACATAACTTCCACCACTTAAACAGATTTGATATTAAAATAGTATATATAATAAAATAGTTTATAAAGTAAAAGAGTTATAAGTTAAAATAGTTTATATTAAAATAGTTTATATTAAAAATGATTTATATTAAAATTGTTTATATTAAAATAATTTTTAAAGTAAAATATAAAATATCATTAAATATAATTTAAAAATACTTTATATAATAAAATAGTTCCCTCAAATCTCACAAATCGATTCCAAACCAACTCGAATTCCAAAAATTCAAATTTAGTCAAATCTCAAATCATTAATTTCAGTTTATTTCAGTTTTTCAATAAACCATTTCGAACTATATCGATTTCAAATACAAATTTTTAACCACAAAATAAATCATTTCAATTTCAATATTTTCAAAGCTTTAAATATTCAAACATTTCAAAACTAGATTTGATAGTTCCATATATATATATATATATATATATATATATATATATATCGAATTCACTTTACTATTATTTAGGTTGAAATATTTACTGAATCATTCTAATAACATTTAAATAAAAATTCAAATTTCAAATTTAAATAAAACTAAATATTCCCTTTTCAATTTGTGTAAATTTAAAATATTCGCTTAAATCACTTTTAATCAAAAAATCAAGTTATAAAATCATATCTTTAAATCCCAAGTTTAATAAATTTCAAATCAAACTTATTTGAGTATAGTTCTAAAATAAATTCAATTTTACAAACCTTAGAAATCATTTCAACGTATATATTTATATTGACCAACGATGTCTGTATATAATTTTCTATCCTATGGTCAAGTGATACAGATATTTATCATTTCAATCCGCAATTTAAATATATACTGGTATATATCATTTCTATCCACAATCCCAAATTCAATTCAGTGAAAATCGCTTGGGTTTATCATTTCAACCCATAACGATTTTCTCCTATTCTACAGATCGTTCGGGTATGTATCATTTCAATCCATAGTGAAATATATACTAACATGGAACTTGTAGAGTGAGAACATGTATGATAATAATATAACAGGCATATATCATCAATATAAATAATAGATAATGATGTAGATGTCACAGGTGAACAAATACAGATAATAATATATATGTAACAATGTAAATAACTAATAGGAGCATATTTCAATTGTCATTTCAATTGAAATCAAATTTACTAAATATATGAACGTTAATCGTGAGTGATTGCTCACCTTTCAAGGCTAGAGAGACAAGAAGATGACATGGACACAGATACAGAAATAGTAAATCAAAAGGCTGTTGCGACCAATTTAGATATTGACGTGATAAAGCACGACACGATGAAACTGGATTCGATGAAACAAATATATAAGTGAATATATATATATATATAGAAATTAAAAACATTATTTAGTTTAAACACATACTATACTAGAATATATATATATATATATATATATATATATATATATATTAGATTATAAAACCATTGCTAAATTTAAAACACATAAAATTTTTTAGAATAACCTAATTATTTCCTTTCAAAATCCGTCAAATAGCATTTTAACATAATAGATATATATTAATTTTTTTAAAAAAAATCTATTCCAAGATCATAAGAAGATAAAATCTTATATACATTATGAGATCAATATATATTCAAGAAAGAGTGCAGCTAGTCTCTAGCAAAAATGAAAACCAATGACTTTAAAATAAAATCAAGCAT